>SNQJ01S0001148.1:24592-47178 GCA_010110895.2 Picea sitchensis | reverse complement strand
TCACTTTTGACTTAAAACTCCTAAGTCAAAGTGAAATTAGAATCATAAAGTAAAGTACAAGGGTAATAGTCTTCCCCCTTTGTGCTTAGAGACTCATAAGCACATGGGGACCACTTTCCAAGGTACCCAAATCTCAACATGATGGAGCTGAGTGCAAACCCACACAATCTGATATTGAGTTCACTAGTCCAATGGAGGCATTCCGCATTTATCTAAACTTGTATCACCTCCTCTACCTCAATGAGTGGGGGGGGGGCTCCCTTTTCTGGATCACCTGAACCCAAGTTGCAAGAAATAAGGGTTAGTTGTTGTGTCTTTATTTCCTATTTAAACAGGGTCTTCTCTAATCTCATCTCCCCTTGCAGGTTTTTGATGTCTAAGATTTCGGATTAGAGAGTGAGGGGGTCCCTAAGAAGGTTTTAAAGGTGTATATTTTCTAGGTGTTTCATTTTGAAAACTAGTTGCTTAAGGTCTGTAACCTTTGATTGAAGTTTGTTGTTTTCAGTTTCATTAGATTCCATTCTCTGCAACAAATTTGTAATCTGTAATGTCCAATACGGGAACTATCTCCTAGGCTTTATCAGTGGGATTGTAAATTGATTCATGTTTGTGGTTGTAACTCCTTTCGAACTCAACCTATTTGTTGTTGCAGTTCAATTCAGCTTCTACTTCTATATTTCCAAACCATCCGCCATTGGAGAGGAGATGGAGGGTAGGCGAAAGATGGAGATAGGGTTGTGTTAGGGTCAGGCAGAAGAGATGGTCTAGTTGAAGGTTGGATGGTGTGAATCGGGGGGTGAGAGGGGAATGATACGGAGGTCAAGCATTGGGAAGGCTGAGTGGAGGGTAAAGAGGAGTGGGTTAGGGAGGATGGGGGGAGACAAATGATGGGGAGGAGGAGGTGGAGGAAGACAGGGACAAGTTGATCATCAAAGAGGTGGAGGGTTTTGGGATGGGTAATGGGACAGTTGCAAAGATGAGAGAATGGGTCATCAAGGTGGAGAGACCTAACATTGGGAAGGTTGGGGGACATGCAGAGGTCGAGGGAAAGTGAGAGGGGGATCAACTAGGAGATCGAGAGGTAGGAGGGTGACATAGAAAACAACATACGCATACCTCATAATCCAGGTCAAGCCACCAAAGTGATGGAAGAAGATAGAAGTTAGACATAGGAAGCAGGCCACTTATTCTCTATAACAGTAAAATATGGTCACCTTGAAACTTGTTGGGACTTTGTAAGCTATCTGCTGAAATAAACCTAGGCTAATCTTATTCCATGGGAAATGACGACCTCCAAGGAGAAAAGAGAATGTCTTTATTCAATTAAATAACTGCTTTAAAATGCCTCCACTCAAGAAGAGAGTGTTCTAAGCGAAGAAGAGGATGCTCCCATCAGAGGAAATGGATGGCCCAAACTAATTTGTCCTTCTAAGTGCATATAGCTGCAACAAATTTTATGCAGAAACCTCCCTCTACATATGGTGTTCACTGTTCAGTTATGGAATCTTTATACTTTTGCCTGTACATATTCTCACTTGAGCAGTTAAATATCATTATTCTATTGGACACAGAACAATTTGGCTGGACCTCATTGCCACCATTTCTACTTTATATTTTTTATTTATTAGCTTGGATCTTACACCCACTGTCAATTGACTGGGGCTGCAAACCTGCATACATACACAATAGCACATCCTTCCCCATAACATGGTCAGAATTAATGTCCTTTCCTTGATAACTAGGAAAGTATTGTGGCCTTCAACCTGTAAACCAGCTAGAAGACTCCAGAAATTAATACTAGATTCTGCCCATACTACTTTATCATTGTCCATACTTCTATCAGGTCGAAGAGAATCAATATAACTTGGCCACCTGTACTTCCCATGTAATCATCACCCACAGTATGCCCATTTGTAAAAAACTCCAGATGCCATTGTTTCAATGTGTTGTAGATAAGATCTTTCCAGGTGCCTCTATACCTATCGGTGCCTTTTTAACTGTTGTTATGCAAGGATGATCAGCAACCACCATATTATATCCATTCAGTTTTTAACTATATCTCAGCCAACATAACATAAGGCGGCCTGCCATTAATCATGACTTTCCATGCCTTGTCAATGCTAAGGTATCAAATTGTACAATGTTGACTTTTGCAAATTCCTTGTCTCCACATTGCTAGAAAAAGAAATATGATGAAAGTTATACTGATCTCCATATTTCAGCCAATCACTTGAGCAAGATGAATATCTCCTTTAATTCAAAACCAAGAAAAAGGTACCTAGGCTTTCACTATTGGATTTTAAAGTCTGCTACCACACCCAGCAGTCCTAAACTTTCCATGAGCATTTTGGATCGTAAAAAGATACACATTGGATAAGGAGCCTTTAAATTTCTAGCTAATAACAGTATATACTATAAATATCTAGCTTATCTTCCAAAATGAATGGGTTGTTGTGGAAAACAAAAATTGCTGCATTTCCGACCTTAATGCCCAATGGGACTTGTTAATGTTATCACAGAATTTGGCACTTGTGCAAAGCCTTCACAAGATGCTAAACTTGTGTAACAATTGGAAGTAAATGCCACTGTCACCTAGGAAAGTACTTCCCTCGTTTCAGTGGATGGGTCCAGCACAAGGGAGGCTTCCCTGACGACCTCAACAGATCCTATAGCAAGATTAGCCAAGCCTATGCCCCCCTATCTTGGTAGCCTCAAAGGGATAGGCTAGGTCTAAGGAAATGTGAAAGGTTAGAAAGGATTTGGACGAGGTAATTGGTTGGTGTGTGTGAAACAAATTTACAAATGTAAATAAATAACAATCACCATGTCTAAACCAATAAACAATCACTTCCCAAACACTAGCTATCATGAAAAAAGGATGTTATAGTAAAATTGCAGCAGTGAACCATGTTATATCAGCATAGAAGATATTGTAACAGCAGCAAAAAATCAGCCTTCAAAAGTTGCAAACAAAATCTTAAAATATAAGACTTAATGAGTGGAATAAGATCCAAGTGTTCAACAATGATTTTAGCCTACATAAACCACAATATGAAGTAGGTTATCAGCAATCCAATCAAGCCTTAATGGCTGTAGCAAACATTTATAACAGCAGCAATAAATTCACCTTGATTGCCAAACATTGGATTAGATTAGAGGTTAGAAGTTAGTAGGGTGTCAAACTATTAGGTTACTTTGAGAGAGAGAGAAAGTAATTAAGGCTTTGTACCACCTTGAGAGTTCGAGACTACTGTTGTTTTATCTCTTTGGGCAAATGGAGTAAGGGCACACCTTGAATTTGAACTTAGATATCCAAGAAGAGTGAAGATTTGAAACCCTAAGATAATAGACTCATGGGCTTAGGATCAAATCTTGCAAGAAAACAAACCCTAAGGTGCAAAGGCTTATGGGCCTTAGGTGTCGTTTTCCTTCTTCTAGGATGTCTAATTCAAGATCCAAGTGAACTAGAACAAAACCCCAAGGTGCAAAGACTTATGGACCTTAGGCCTTTGAAGTAGCTAAAGACTAACCCTAGGGGGATGAAGACTTTCAATCCCTAGAACTAGGTCTTTGATGCTTCACAATTCCAGGTGAAAGAAAAAGGGAGGGGGATAAAGACTTTTAATCCCTCCTAGGGTTTCAAACAATAACTAGCATACTAGGTAACATGCAACAACTAGCAATATAGAGCATTCACCAAAATATACCATGTACAAACACTTAAACTTGAAGAAGAAGACTTACTCATCCAAGTCACTATGCAATGAAGAAACCCTAACTCGATATCATTCACCAAGAAAAAGAGAAAGCATCCATAAGATCCATCCTTCAAAAGTGCACATAAGACTTCTAAAGCGAAAAAGAGAAGAAGAGAGCGATAGAGAAGATATCTCACAAGTGATGAGTTATGATTTGGTACAATGGACCACTAGCCTCTTTATATGAGGCAACTCTAACACATATGTCCACAATAAACCCTAAAACAATAATAAATCCATGATACTGTTAAATTTAGAGCTGCTATTAAGTTCTTTTCAATTTACTAGATAATAATAGCATAAGAAGGATCACTGAAAGAAACACAATCACAAGGTACACAACATTTATCCTGGGAAACCCTCATGGGGGAGAAAACCAAGCAAAAACTTCCTTAATATAGATTGCCAATACAATGCCAAGATAATAAACCAAACACTAGAGAATATCCAACACTGAGCAATGTGTCTCTCTCTCTTCTTCTTCCGACAACTGCAGCTTCCTTCAAACTTCCGCACTAGATGAGTGACTTGAGTGAGTGAACAAATGAGGAACACTCCTCACTTACTTATACTAGCTGGCAGGCGCTAGGGAGGTGTCTCTTCATCAAGCAGGGTCGACCTCTTCACTTAGTGTTTATAACCACTTTAATTAGGCCTGGGGGCCGACTTCTTAATTAGCACGATATAATTAGGGTTTGACCAATCCACAAAAGGGGATTTGGTCATACATAAGCCCCGACATGATCAATTCACAAAAGGGGATTGATCTATAAGTAAATGACTCAATAATAAATAGAATACTCTTTGCAGTTACAATATTTCAACACTCCCCCTTAACAAGAAGGGTATTCTACTGACACAACTCAATACAACATCAACAGGAGAGAGAGAGAGGGCAGCAACATCAACATCATCTGGAACACTCATTGGCACATCTATAAATCATCGAAAGTTTTTCTCATCATCATCGTTCACAACATGGCGCTGGAGTAGCATCATCATCCTCATCAGCATGAGGTTAAAGTAACATCATCATCATCTTTAGCGTGAGGCTAAAGTAACATCATTATCTTCTTTAGCATGAGGCTAAAGTAATATCATCAACATCTTTAGCATGAGGCTAAAGCATCATCATCAACATCTTTAGCATGAGGCTAAAGTATCATCATCAACATCTTCAGCATGAAAGTTGAATAACATCATCATCATCTCTAGCATGAAAGCTGAAATATCATCATCAACATCTTCAACATGAAAGCTGAAATAACATCATCATCATCATCTTCAGCATGAAAGCTGAAATATCATCATCAACATCTTCAGCATGAAAGCTGAAATAACATAATCATCATCTTCAGCATGAAAGCTGAAATATCATCATCAACATCTTTAGCATGAAACTAAAGTATCAACAGCACGAGGTTGGGGCAACATCATCACAGCGTCATCACAACTCGAGGTTGGAGCATCATCGTCACAACATCATCACAGCACGAGGTTGGAGCATCATCATCTCAGTACGAGGCTGGAATAACATCAACATCAACATGAGGCTAGAAATCATAAGCACGAGGCTCGAACAACATCAACATCAGCACTAGGCTGGAAATCCTCAGCACGAGGCTGGAACCACATCAACATCAGCACGAAGTTGGAAATCTTCAGCACGAGGCTGCAACATCATCAACATCAGCACGAGGCTGGAACAACATCAACATCATAAGCAACAAAATGAGGCAGGTGCAACAACATTTTGTCGTACTCTGACAGTCCCTAAGGAGCTGCCCAGGAATCATAAAATTCCCTAGGATATAAAATCCTAACGAAGCTACCACGTGGTACTCTAACAGACCATCCTTACCGGACCTTCGGGATCTGCCCAGGAATCATAAGATTCCCTAGGATTATAAAAATCCTAACAGAGCTACCACTATTGACCATAGCTAGCATATACATGCACAGGTACTTTGACAGACCGTCCTTACCAGAACTTCGGGATCTGTCCAGGGATGATTAGTCCCCTAGGATATAAAATCCTAACTGAGCTACCCGTTATTGGTCAGGATACCACAGTATCATCAGCATCACTCCCCCTTTCGAGGGAGGTCCTTTCTGTTGATGATTACAGCCAAGACAAATTTCAAAGTACATCAGTGTGAGACTTGGCATGTTGAAGAATGCCTCCCTAGCTGAGAGGGAGTGTTGATGATTGCAGCTACATGAGACATTCTCCAGGACACAAACCTGAGAAAGAGCCCCTAATATGGGTGTGCGGTTCCTATCTGAGACAAAGCTGAACGTAGTGATGGCCTCCTCCTTACAGAGAGTTGAGAAGAACTCCAGATGATTCTCATGTGTAACACAATGAGAAAGGAGATCTGCAGAGTTGGACGTGCCTGTGGATGAGCACAAGGTGAACGTGTGAAATCCCAAAGTGTTGGGAGCATCTTCATGAGACAGAGATGAAAATGATCTATTAGCATCCTCTGAGCAGAGAGATGATGATGAAACTCCAGATGACTCTCCTGTGTAATGCAGTGGGAAAGAAGATCTGTTGAGTGGACATGCTTGTGGATGAGCACAGGTGAACGTGATCCTAGTGGCTAAGCACTAGTGAGAAGTGGTTCTTCTGTGTAATGCAGTGAGCCAGAGATATGGACATCCCTATGGATGTGCCCCTAGTGGTTGAGCACTAGTGGGTGTATGAGATCCCTTGCTATATTGTTCAAGAGTCAGACCTACCTATAACCCTAATTGTAATGTAAAGGGTACAGGTTGGCCCCACCTTAATATAATTCATAATTAATGTAAAAGATAATTAATCTGGTTAATATTAATTATTTTATGAGATAGAGAGGTTGGCCATTTGTGTCGATACACACTTCTATTGACAGGTTCAGTCTAGTATAAGTAGAGGTAAATTCCCCATTGAGGAATCATATCTTTTGTGTGAGTTTCGAAATTTCAGCAAGTACATCTTCTTGGGAAAAGTGTGCACCTCTCTTGGGCGCTAGTCTTCTAGGATTTGCAAGCACCCTCTTGTGTGCTAGGTTTTCTTGGTGGTGAAGGTCTTTCTCTTGAAGAATATAGCAAAGGATTGGTTGGTTTTTCTTCCCTTGTTGAGAAGGGTTTCCAAGGATACTTCTTGTGTACTTGTGCATGGTGTTTCTTCTTGTGATCTTGGTTGTTGCAACAAAATTGTTTATGGTTTAAGTTAAATGCTAAAATGAAATGAACCTCGTGCTTAAGCCTAGATTATTGAAAAATCAACATGGTTTCAGAGCATAGGTCTTGAAGAACCCATTGCACAAGCATCTACCAGTCATCTTCTTCACATTTCTGCAAAACCGTACGGCCCTCCTAGGGTTTCCAGAAATTTGTACGACCCTCCTTTCTAAGGTGTTCCAGCCCTTAATACTTGGGCGTTGGGGCTGAAATTTGGACAGAAGGGTACAGTCTCCTTCAACGCACCTCCAGAAGCTCTTAAAGTGAAATTCCGAGAATTTTTTATTTTTGGCCCTAGAGTTTCTAGGGTTCCGCAAATTTCTACAGATTTCTGGTTTTTAGGGTTTCTACAGCTCTTTGAAGAAGCCTTCAAGATTACTTGTGCTCTTCTGATTTTCAAGGCTTATTGTTGGCAGTCATAAGCCCAACAAAACCTAAGGTTGCTAGCGTAGCCTAGCCGATAGGTTTTCTAGCCCAGTTGACAAGGGTTTGTGAAGAATCTAAAATTATGATGAACAGAACTATGATGTAAGATAAGATTGATGAATCAAGCAACTTCAAGTTCCTAGAAGACAAGACTTCAGAGGAAGACTTATTGTGGGTGATACAAAAAGGTGACACTGTGACTACCTTCTTCATGAAGATGCCAAAGGACAGAAATCAGCTAGGTGCCATTGGAGAAATCATATCAGCACCCTCAGGTATGCACTTGTATATATATATTATTTCTATCATTGTCATGAGGGTAATTGCAGGAGGAAGGAACCTTTTGCTAAAGTCATGGATCCAGAGAGATCTCAGTGCATTCAGAAGAACAACTCATTGGAAGTGAAGACTCCAGGTTTGATTGTTGAAATTGTCATTCCTCTAACCTATATTTCTAAAGTTTGCTACATTACAAGTAGGTGTTGTAGCTGAGACAACAATACTTAAATTGTTTTGACTCTAGAGATGTACTCATTATTCACCTTTAGGAGATACTCTTGTTTTGGTTCCTCTTGTTTTCTTGTTTTCTTGTTCCAGACAGGTTAACAAAAAAGGAAGATTTTTATCCTTCAGAGAGTCACTTGACTCACAGGGAGTCAAAACTATTTGAGAAAGAAGAAGAATAGAACCATCATTGAGGCAACCAATGCAATAATGCATGATCAGAATCTTTCTATGATTCTATGGGCAGAAGCATGCATGACATAGTATATGTTCAGAACAAGAGTCTTCACCAGACTTTGAAAAACATAACTCCCGAAGAATCCTTCATCGGATTGAAGCCTGAGATTGAACACTTCAGGATACTTGGGTGCCCAAGTGTATTTTCATGTACCCAAAGATAAGAAGTCCAAGCTAGACCCTTCAAGAAGAAAGGATACATTTATGGGATAACAATGAATCTTCGAAGACATTCCAGATCTACATCCCTGGTCAGAGACAGATTGAGACAAGCAGAGATGTTGTCCTTGAAGAAGAGATAGCCTTTCAAAGATCCAGAGAATCTCAGATGGAGATTCACAGTGAGACAATACCTTCTCCCCCTTCAGCAGTTCAGAGAGAGACAGACATTATTCCAGCTGATCCAGTTGATATGTCCAGAGATATTGCAGTAGGGCATAAAAGGCATGCCTAGGCTCACTCTGCAGGAGGCAGAGAAACATACAAGCCTCTCAAGGCACATCCCAAGAGAACAAAGAGATTTTTCGAGCTAGTCTTCAGCCATGAGCCACATCTTTGATTCTAATCCTTCTTGTCATAGAGAAGCAACAGGAGAACAGGTATGGAAAGATGCCATAACAGAAGAATATCGGTATATCTTAAAGAATGATGTATAAAATATTGTTCAGAGACCAGAAGGGAAGTCTGTGGTGACTTCCAAATGGATCTATAAGATCAAGCATGCAGCTGATGGAAGTGTCGAGAAATACAAAGCGAGATCTATAACCAAAGGATTCTCACAAACAGAGGGAGTTGTCTATGATGAGACACTTGATCCAGTAAGCCCAATACACTTCCATCCATACTACCATCCATGAGTTGGAAACTATGTCAGATGGATGGATTCTTAATGAGTTTGGGTTTTCAGCAAGAGTGTTGCTGATCCAAACCTATATTATTACAGTGTTGGTGACGAGAGCCTAATTTTGATAACTTATTCAGAAAGCCTTGTTATTGGATACAAGTAAGCTTTGAATTTTGATTTCGAGATGAAGAATCTAAGTATGATGCACTACTTCTTGGGACAAGAAGTATGACAGAGGACCAATGAGATTTTCCTGAGTCAAGGAAACTATACAAGGGAATATTAAAGAAGTTCAATATGACAGAATGCAAATCCACGATGATGAATTTGAAGAAAATGAATGATGATGATTCAGACGAGATTAATCCACAGCTGATTGGATCACTGATGTATCTGGTTAACACCAGACTTGATTCATGCTATGCAGTGAATCTACTTAGTCATTCCATGAGTCAACCGAGACAGACTCACTGGACAACAGCAAAACATGTATTGAGATATCTACAAGGCACAGTTAGATATGGCCTGAGATATGCCTCCAGTGAAGACTTGAGTTTGTAGGGATATGCAGAATGGACAGAAAGTACAGTGGACTGGAAGAGCACATCCGATCGTTGTTTGCCATGATTTCCTGATGCAACAGGAAACAAGGCTCTGTGACCTTGAGTACCACATAAGCAGAGTATATAGCATTGAGTGTGCGAAGTAGTGTGGCTCCACAAACTTTTGACAGATTTACTTGATCATGAGATGGATTCTATAACCAGGGTTGTGTGTAAAGCTCCTTGAGAACCCAGTGTTTCATGATAGATCGAAACACGTTGAGATAAAATATATCAGAGACATGATGCAGAGGAAAATAGTACACATGCAGTACCTTCCTACACATGAGCAGATTGCAGACATCTTCACCAAATTAGCTTGGTGAAGAATACCTCCCCAGTTGAGAGGGAGTGTTGATGACTACAGCCAATACAAAGTTCAAACTTCAAAGTAYATCCGTGTGAGACTTGGCATGTTGAAGAATGCCTCTCTAGCTGAGAGAGAGTGTTGATAATTGCAGCTACGTGAGACATTCTCCAGGACACAAACCTGAGAGAGAGCCCCTGAGATGGGTGTGTGGTTCCTATCTGAGACAGAGCTGGAACGTAGTGAATCAGTGATGGCCTCCTCCTTACAGAGAGTTGAGAAGAACTCCAGACGATTCTCCTGTGTAACGCAGTGAGAAAGAAGATCTACAGAGTTGGACGTGTATGTGGCTGAACACAAGGTGAACGTGTGAAATCCCAAAGTGTTGGGTGCATCGTCATGAGACAAAGATGAAGATGATGTATTAGCCTCCTCTAAGCAAAGAGTTGATGCTGAAACTCCAGATGACTCTCATGTGTAATGCAGTGGAAAAGAAGATCTGTTGAGTGTACGTGCCTGTGGACGAGCACAGGTGAACGTTATCCTAGTGGCTAAGCACTAGTGAGAAGTGGTTCTTCTGTGTAATGCAGTGAGCTAGAGATATGGACATCCCTATGGATGTGCCCCTAGTGGTTGAGCACTAGTGGGTGTCTGAGATCCCTTGCTATATTGTTCAAGAGTCAGACCTGCCTGTAACCCTAATTATAATGTAAAGGATACAGGTTGGCCCCACCTTAATGTAATTGATAATTAATGTAAAAGATAATTAATCTGGTTAATATTAATTATTTTATGAGATAGAGAGGTCGGCCCTGTTGTGCCAATAGACACTTTTGTTGACAGGTTCAGTCTAGTATAAGTAATGGTAAATTCACCATTGAGGAATCATATCTTTTGTGTGAGTTTCAAAATTTCAACAAGTACATCTTCTTGGGAAAAGTACGGACCTCTCTTGGGTGCTAGTCTTCTAGGGTTTGCAAGCACCCTCTTGTGTGCTAGGTTTTCTTGGTGGTGAAGGTCTTTCTCTTGAAAAATATAGCAAAGGATTGGCTAGGTTTTCTTCCCTTGTTGAGAAGGGTTTCCCAGGATACTTCTTGTGTACTTGTGCATGGTGCTTCTTCTTGTGATCTTGGTTGTTGCAACAAAATTGTTTATGGTTTAAGTTAAATGCTAAAATGAAATGAACCTCATGCTTAAGCCTAGCTTATTGAAAAATCAACACTTTCGGACTATACCAAGCTTGTCTCAAAAGTGCTCAAACTTTACACGAAACAGAGGCTTGGTCAACACATCTGCAACCTGCTCATCTGTGTCAACATATTGGAGCTTTATGGCTCCTCTCTGCACCATATCACGAATGTAGTGATATCGGATTTCTATGTGCTTCGACTAGTCATGGAACACAGTGTTCTTTGTCATCTTTATGCAGGTCTGGTGATCACATAGAATCACGGTTGCTTCCATCTCCAAATCAAATAGACCTGTCAACAACTTCCGTAGCCATATGGCTTCACAACTAGCGGAACATGCAGCAATGTATTCCGCTTCTGTGGTGCTGAGAGCAATACTAGATTGCTTCCTACTCTGCCATGAAGTCATGGTTGACCCCAGACTGAAACAACATCCTGAAGTGCTCTTTCTGTCAAAAACACTTCCAGCCCAATCTGAATCGGTATAACCAATCAATCTGAAATCATTATCTCCATTATAACAGAGATCAAAGTTCAACATACCCTTAAGGTATATTATCACATGTTTTGCAACAATGAGGTGAACACGTCTGGGCTCTACCAGATATTGACTCAAGGTGTTCACAACAAAACATATATCTGGCCTGGCATTCGTCAGATACATCAACGATCCAATGATTTGTCTGTACAGCGTAGCATCAACCAATTATGATGTAGTATCAACCAGGAGTTTCAACTTTGTTTCCATGGGTGTGTTCATGGATTTACACTCCAACATAACGAACGTCTTCAGTATTTTAAGTGCATACTTCCCTTGGTTAAGAAAGATCTTTTCTTGGCTCTGCCAAACCTCAAGACCTAAGAAATAATGCTTAGGTCTTTCATCAAATTCTGTAGCGAGCTTCTTCTTGCAATCTGTGATGAGCTTTTCTTCATCTGTCAAGAATACATCTACATATAGTAGCAACATCACTGGCTCATCATTCATAACCTTGAGGTAAAGGTTAGAATCATCTTTACTCTTGGTAAAGCCCAAGCTCGTCAGAAAACTATCAATTCTGCCATATTAACCTACAGACATGAGTCTTTTTTTCTTCAACTTCAAATTAAATCTTTCGCATCACTTTGTACCAACCTGGTACACTTGCTTAGCTGTAACATAGTATGCACAATCATGTGCTAGCTCTATGTGCTTTCTGCAAAGCACTATCTGTATCACTACCTGAAAGCATGTCCTCTACTCTCTCTACAATTGTTCCTCTGGAACTGGGACTCTGCACCTACAGTTGCTCTGAAGCTGAGAATGGCTACTCTATTCTCACTGTGACTTCTAAAATCTGAGAGTAACTCCTCTACTTCATTACGACAACAACTTCATCTTAAACTGAGAGTAGCTCAATAACAGATACTAAAGATAGCTCTTCTCTTTTCATGGAGGTAACTCTATCTGCTATTGTAGTCATGTTTCCATGGCCCGACTAATGTACTACACTATCTGCCACTCAATTTTAAATATGGGAATTGCTCCCCCTACATCTCATACTGTATATGAATCATGGTTGTTCTAGTTGTTTTCATGAATACTGGAACTATTTCCTCAATTACTGGAGTAAGTGTATCGTCATAGTCTTCTCCCTCTTGCTGGGAGAATCCTCTGGACACAATTCAGTCTTTGTACATCTGTAACATGCTTGATCTGTTAGATCAATCTTGGAAGTCCACGTTGACTTCCCTTCTAGTCTCACGAAAAAATCCATATCACAGTCTTTCTGATTGGCTTCCTTCTTTATCACTGAAACAAGGGAATCTTCACAGGAAATTTCATATCTCCTAGAAGTCTCTGAAGCTACGGTTTAGTCCTCTTATGGCACCTGTCTCCCAGTCCTAGAAGATGTCTCTTCATCTGATCCTTTCCGAGATCAGGCTTACTCTGAATCTTGATTTCTTCTGAGTCTACAAGGACTTCATCATCTCTTACAAGATATACTTGGTGTTGAATACCAAGTCTTAATATGAAAAGTTGATTCAGACTTCAAACAAGTTCAGCTTCCTGTCAAGGTGGCTTCATTATCCTTTGAACAAGTCTATTGTGAGTTCTTGTTCTAATGTTCGGTCATCTTTGGAGCCTTCTGCTCCTTACAATCAATCTCCATATGAGATACTCTAGATCTCAAAAGATAGCTTCTTCTTCATCTTCTTTGGTACATGAATGTATATGGTCATGTACATAGTCTACTTCATGTCTCATCTAATTTGTTTCCTTCTGCAACCTTCACTATAGCTTCATCAAGGTTATCACCTGTGACATGCCTGGAACAAGATCAACAACAAACAAGAATAATACTCTTTATAATAATAAAACAACAGTGAGAACAATCATCACAGTAGCTCCTTTAGAGCTATCACTTGTGACCTGCCTGGAACAAAGATCAAAAGTAAGAAATACAATACGAAATGAGATCACCACTCTTCTAGTGTTGTGATAAAACATTCCTCCATGGTAACCTGGAACCAACACAAGAAGTTTCTCCTAGAGGAGATGTTAGTTGTATCTGGTAATATGCTCATATGCTACCAAGTATAATACTTTTCAAAGACTGCTACCTCAACTATAGTGTTTTACTTGTAATGAGGTAGTTATCAACTTGTCATGTGCAACTTTGAATCTTATCAACTTAATCAATCAAACCTCGAACCTGGAGTCTTGTCCTCAAGAATGAGTGTGTTGTTTTTCTTTCAAGTCTCCTTCACTCAAGATGACAAGTGCTTTCTTCAACTTGTCCTCTGTACTAAGACAATATGTTATTTTGACAGAAGTCTAAAGTTAGAGAATAAACTATAATGTCAATCTAATACCTTGTCTTTAATTTGACCAAGGGTTAGTATGATGTTCATAACTTCAACATACAACCTAGATGTCAAGATAATGTCATAAAGAATAGATTCATATAAAATGATCAAACCTGCGGTGCATTATTCCTCTGAATGTGCTAGATATGAGATCCTTTTGGATCTATGACAAAAGATCCCTTCTCCTGCAAGTACCCTTTAGAATAATAATGCATTTTAAACACATGTAAGTACATACCTCTGACAGTATCTTGCTAGGGTAAGGTGCACTATGACAATAACACAACAGTCCCAACACTTCACAAAAATTTTTACTGCAACTGGTTCTGCATTTGGTGCTGGCACTGCAACTGGTGTTGCAACTGTAATTGTAACTGGTGTTGCAACTGGAACTGTAACTGGTACTACAACTGCAACTGCAACTTAGGGTTTTATGAGGAAACCCTAATTTTTCAACTTTCAAATTTTGGAATTCTGATCCAGGGACTAGATGCGCTGGACTGAGGCGAGTAGGTTGGAGCTGTCTGTTTTCAGAAATTTCAAGTTTTACCCTTGAAACTTGACCTGCGCCATTTCTGGAATGGCACTTCTGGCACTGGTTCTAGTTTCCTGGTTTTATGGTTTTCTAGTACCAGCCAAAAACTAGGGTTTCACTTTCCAAAGGCTCTGGCCATTGAAAAGGTGCGCTCAAGGTGCCAATGAGTTCGCTAGGCTAGGGCGCACTTCCCTAGATGGTTTTTAGGCTGAAATTATCTTCTAATAAAAAGCCCTAATTTTCTTGTACGGCAACAGTGACGTTTTTGGTTACCCACTGAAAGGTGCTCTATTCAGTCAAGCTCTGATACCATGTTAAATTTAGAGTTGCTATTAAGTTCTTTTCAATTTACTAGATAATAATAGCATAAGTAAGATCACTGAAAGAAACACAATCACAAGGTACAAGCATTTATCCTGGGAAACCCTCATGGGGGAGAAAACCCAGCAAAAACTTCCTTAATATAGATTGTCAATACAATGCCAAGATAATAAACCAAACACTAGAGAATATCTAACACTGAGCAATGCACCTCTCTCTCTTCTTCTTCTTCTGGAAACTGCAGCTTCCTTCAAACTTGCGCACTAGATGAGTGACTTGAGTGAGTGAACAAATGAGGAAGACTCCTCACTTATTTATACTAGCTGGCAGGCACTAGGGAGGTGTCTCTTCATCAAGCAGGGCCGACCTCTTCACTTAGTGGTTATAACCATTTAATTAGGTCTGGGGGCCGACTTCTTAATTAGCATGATATAACTAGGGTTTGACCAATCCACAAAAGGGGATTCGGTCATACATAAGCCCCGACATGATCAATCCACAAAAGGGGATTGATCTATAAGTAAATGACTCAATAATATATAGAATATTGTTTGCAGTTACAATATTTCAACAGATACAAGTAGGGTCGACCTCTCAAATAACCTCAAGCAATAGATAAACATGCTAACACATGAAAATAAGCCCTCCTAGGTCACACGTGTGGGTGATGTCATGCTTCAAGAGGGTGTAGGCCTCCAAAGGCCATGTGTCATATTCCAAAGGGTGCAAACATAGTGTAAGCGCCACCTCCTCACCAAAGGTCATGTCTCGTCGTCAAGGATCCCATCTCATCATCAAAGTGGTGCCCCAATGGCAAGCAAAACCCAAACCATCATGAAGGTATGATAGCGCATGACATCATCATCCATATGCTCAACGTCCAAGGTGGAAATGTCAACATCCAAGGTGGAATGAGTGTGCATTACCTTTTTGAATGGTATCCAAGCATGTCCAAGCATGTCCAAGTGCAACATCCTCCATCTAAAGTCCAATGAGTTCCGGGGTGCACTCTCCAAGATGTGGGCTTCCTACCCATTTGTGTGTCAACATGACCATATCTATAAAATGAAAGCTCATCTGTCCATTGTCCAAGGTCCAGGAGGTGTGAGAGGATGTACATGAATGGGTCAAGTCATCAAATGGCCCAAAGCACATCACACGTGCCATGCCTTGTAATAAATGCACAATGTGAAATATCCCTGATCCAATGGATCTAAATAAACTCTATTAAATTGTTGTCTCGTCTCACAGATCTGATACTATGGGGGTTTTTGCATGCGTTTTAGTTACTTGTTTAACATGCTTGGTGATTTTCGCATGTGTGTGCCATATAAATAAGGGTTTGAGTAGAATATATGATGCATGCGAAATAAGGAACCAACACAACTCAATCACATGTATTATATGGAAAAAGTAGAAAATACAAATGATATGTTGAAAGCAGAGAATTAATCATCAACTAGATCTCATGGATCATCACTGGAATACAATGTAACTAATATAAAATACCCGTGAACAGAAGATGTGAATGGATCTGCACATGCACGGTTAGATCGGCAACATGCAGCTCCGGAAACTCACAGCAACTAGGAGATCATGTCTCGAGGCCCACATGGTCCTAGACATGGAGTACCGAGAGCAGGAGCGACTTGAGCATGGCCCTGGAGGGCCCATCTTTCTTCTTCTCAACTAGCTTTGTCCTGTCAGCAGTACCTATGTTGAAAGCAGAGAATTAATCATCAACTAGATCTCATGGATCACCGAATACAGTCGTAACTAATATAAAATACCCGCGGGAACGTGAAGATGTGAAATGGATCCAAGACATGCAATCTAGATCGGCAACATGCAACCGGAACTCACAAAGAACTAGGAGATCATGTCCTCGAGGCCCACATGGTCCTAGACATGGAGTACCGAGAGCGTGATGTACTCATACGACCGAGGGCCCATCTTCTTCTTCAACTAGCTTTGTCCCCACGCTAGCATCTCAGCCCATCACTACCGGCCTCGGTTTGCATCAGAGAGGACTCTTGCTCCATGAGGTAATTGGTCCAGGTATCATGGTATGTGTCATATTTGATCATTACAACCTTCTTATGTATGTGCCAGGTTTCTTTTCATTTCTGATGACTGCTTGATCTTACACTAATCCACTTGACCATTGTTGGGATTACGGGGCAACTTAGCAAGTCGGTATTCATGGGTCTTGGTTAGCCACCAAGGGGGTTTGCGGAGCCATCACCGTCCAGGCTTCCCACCATCTTATCACTTTTCCATCTATATCCCGCCATCCCATTCCCCTAGTTCCGCCATTAGGATTAACTTCCAGGTACATCTTGTCTTGTGGGAAGAAGGGGGCCAAAGGCCTGGGTAAAAGCAAACTGTAAAAGATAAAGTTATAGGAAAAGAAACCGATGTTTCACCGGGGGATCCCCGAAGGCAATAAAAGTCTCCTCGATAAGAAACTAAGGACCCCTAAGAAAATAACTAAATAAATAAATGCAAGACTCCAACCAAGAGGATGGGAGGTCTCATCACGAGCCGCCCATTATGTTCATAGGCATCCAACAGTATGACATCGCCACCATCTCGTCACCAAACCAAGGCAATGACCTTTGGTTACATGGCCAAAGGAAAGGGGTCTCATCACGGTTACCTTCTCATTTCAAGGCTAAGATACTTTAGTATAACCGCTGCCTTCCGCCACCAAGCCAAGGTTGTCCTCTTCTGGCCAAGGCTTGTAGTAAGAAAGCAATAAAGAAAGATAAGGCAATAAAGGGCTTGGAAAAATTGCATCCATGATCTGCACAAATATTTCCCACAAAGGTGCACCTACAGACAACACCATCCCTTGGTCCGACTATGACTAGACATCCCTAAAACCATATCATCACATTACACATGGCTTGAATGATCCTTTGAGGAAACTACCATTTCTTGTGGGTATCAGCCTAATAGGTTATTCTGTTGGTCTTCCTAGCTTTGTATAGTGGGTCTGTAATGTCTTTGAGCTCTAGATGATTTATTAGATTTCATGCATATGTTTGATAAATATAATGATGAGATATGATTTACATTTCAGATGTTCAGGGACTGATGAGCCCGGAGGGCGTAGTCTTTGATCAGGTGTGACCATGCCCCATGGACAAAGTACCACAGGACGGCACATGGGGAGATGATTAGTTATGACCTCCATGGGGATGAAGATACCATCATATGGTTGTTGGGATCTCATTAGGGGTAGAGACATGATAGTGATTGGTTGAGCCTTTGCAAAGAGAAGAAGAGGGACGCCTCATCAGGACGTTTTGGCAGACCTAGCCTATGGGGATCACTCTTGCAGATGGGACGCTGACATAGATGGATTGGACGCTAACGTATTAGTCGGACGCTTTTTTGGAGCAGGGCAACCGCGGTTAGCTTGTTTTGGCACACTTTAGCAAGTCGGTGGAGCCCCCTGTGGGGTCAACGTCCGGGTGGCAGGATGATGATTTTGCCCTATGGGCCAACGCTCTCCCTAAAGGCCTCGACGCTCCATTTTCCTGCTCATTTTGCATTTTAGCATGTAAAGTGATAAATGATTAAGATAATGTAATGTCACTTTGTCAATCAGTTTTGATGACCTTTATTTTGTTAATTAAAGGTCATGAGATCATATATTGAGGACGCTTTACCCTCATTTTATCATAAGACAACTTGCTCTTGTGAGAGAGGGATATCTTTAGCTCTTGTCTTGGTTTATCTCTCTTTTGGAGTGAGGCGCAAACTCTTGGAGGACTAATTTTGGCATGTGGTGCTCTTTATCATGGAAGGTTTACAACTAGGGTGTGGATTATGCTCATCATGAGTTTGTAAGTGTTTTTCACTTGAATATCATCTGTTATTATTTTGCTTAATTGAAACCCTAGGGAGCCAACAACACACAGAAAATGGGCCTTACATGTCCCCACATGATAAAAGCTTACAGCCATTTGATTTTGAGAAGGTTTGGCCTAGCCATAGCCACACTAGACTTCCTCTTATCTTGAGTTAACTTTAAGCACAAATTGAAGAAAGCCCTAGGCCTAATTTGTTTTACACCTAGGGTTTTACTTCTGTGGTTTTGAAAAGCCTTTGTATCTAAGCAACACTTTTCTACCATAGATTTGTGTCCATGAGCTAGTCGTTACAAAGTGAGTCTTAAGGAAAGAAGAGGAAGTTTAGGCCTTGTTGTCCCCGCATATCTAGGGATAACTAGGAGATCATGTCTCAAGGCCCACATGGTCCCAGACATGGAGTACCGAGTAGGAGTTTATTTGAGACATTCCGAGGGCCCATCTTTCTTCTTTTCCACCAGACTTGTCCTATCGCTAGCATCACTACCGGCCTCGACTTGCATCAGAGAGGACTCTTGCTCCATGAGGTAATTGGTCCAAGGTATCATGGTGAAGGTGTCATATTTGATCATCATAACCTTCTTATGTATGCATTAGGTTCCTTTCACTTCGGCTTGCTAAGTTGCCCCATAAAACACCCCAACAATGGTCAAGAGGATTAGTGATTGATGGGGCAACTTAGCAAGCCCAGATTCATGGGTTTTGGTTAGCCACCATGGGCTGCGTGAGCCATCAGTCCGGAGCCCCACCATATTATCACTTTTCCACCTTATATCCCGCTCACCCATCCCATTCCCAGTTCCGCCATTGTGGGATGACCTTCCGTGGTACATCTTGTCTCAGGAAGAATGGGCTAAAGGCCTGTGGGGTAAAAGCAACCGTAAAAGATAAAAGCCATAGGAAAAATAAAACCTAGAGATGCTTCACTGTGGGATCCCCCGAGAAGGCAATAAAAGGCCTCGACAAGAAACTAAGGGACCCTAAGAAACAGCTAAATAAATGCAAGACCTAACCAAGGGATGGGAAGTCTCATCACGAGCCAGCCCCATTATGTCTATAGGTATTTAGCAGACATATTGGCACGACCGTCACCAAACCAGTATGTTGGACCTTTGGTTGGCTGGCCAAAGGAAGGGGGGTCTCATCAACAGCCAGCCCCCCATTTTCGCAAAGATACTAGTGGGTAACGTCGTCAGCTCTGGCCACCAAGCCAAGGCGCTGTCCTTCACAAGGCTTGTAGTAAAAAATGCAAATAAAGAAAGATAAGGCAATAAGGGCTTGGAAAAAAATGCATCCATGACGGGTACAAACAGTTCCTACAAAGGCACCTTACGCATAACACCAACCCTTGACCGACTATGACCGACATCCTTAAAGTCACATCATCGCTACATACTAATAATCTTTTGAGGGGACTTCCATTCTCGTGGGTATTGGCCCAATAGGTGGTCTTATTGGTTTGCCTCAACCTTGTATAGTGGTCCGTAATGTCTTAGAGCTATCGGATGATTTGTTAGGGGATTTCATGCATACATTTGATAAATTTAATGATGACATATGATTTACATTGCTATGATGTTCAGGGACTGATGAGCCCCGGAGGGCGAGTCTTTGATGTGCGTGACCATGCCCAACGGACAAAAATTCGCAGGGACGGCATGGGGAGATGATTAGCTCTGACCTCCATGGGGTCAAGAGCCCATCGATGGACGTAGTTGGGATGGCAGCAGGTGTGACAAGGTTTGTGTACGGGCTCGTCACAAGAGAAGAAGAGGGACGCCCTCATCCAGACGTTTTGGCAGAGACCTGCCACCTATGGGGATCACCCCTTGCGATGGGACGGGATCTTGATGGACAGATAGCCACCAGGCTGGGGATGGACGCCTGGAGCATGGCGATATCGGGCCTTCGGGCACACAACAAGCTGCGTGAGCCCCCAGGGAGCCAACTTCTGGTTTATTGGATGATGATTTTGCCCTAAAAGGGCCAACGTCTCCCTTAAGGGGGCCTGACGTCTCCATTATTAGCTCATTTTTGGCATTTTAGCATGTAAAAGTGACAAATGATTAAGATATTGTAATGTCAGCCTTGTCGGCTGTTTTGTTGAACTATTTTTGTAATTTAAAGGTCATGAGATCATATAAATAGAGGACGTTGCCTCTTCATTTTATCATAACATAACTTGCTCTCTTGTGAGAGTGATCTTTCTAGCTCTTGTCTTGTTTAATTCTTCTCTTTTGGAGTGAGGCGCAACCTCTTGGAGGACTATTTTTTGGCAAGTGGTGCTCTTTATCATTGGAAGGTTTACAACTAGGTTATGGATTATGCTTCATTATGAGTTTGTAAGTGTTTCTTCATCAAAACTTCTTGAATGAATGGTTGTTGATCTAATATCTTGCATACATTGTTATCTTGTTATTATTTGCTTAATTCTTGAAACCCTAGGGAGCCAACACACAAGTAGGTCGTGGCTTCATGTCCCCATGATAAAAGCTTATAGCCATTTGATTTTGAGGAGTTTTAGCCTAGCCATAGCTACACTAGACTCCCTCTTATCTTGAGTTAGTTTTAAGCACAAATTGAAGAAAGAAGGCATCCTAGGCCTAATTTATTTTACACCTAGGGTTTACTTCTAGGGTTTTGAAAAGCCTTGCCATAGCAACACTTTTCAGCTCTGGTTGTCACAATGAATAGTAGTTGGATCCATCTCATGTCCGAACAAGTCAGTCAATAGTTTATGAAGCCATACTGCTTCACGAACTGCCACACTTAGTGCAATGTACTCTGCCGCTGCTATACTTAAATCTACAGAGCTTTGTTTTCTGCTACACCAGGAAACCATGGCTGATCCTAGGGTGAAGTAGCAACCCGATGTGTTTTTTCTGTCTACTGCACTTCCTGCCCAGTCTGCATCAACATATCTTTCCAAGCTTAAGTCCACATTAGCTGCATATCTCAAGCCATAGCCAATTGTACCTTGTAGGTATCTCAATACGTGTTTTGCAGCGATCTAGTGTGTATGTTTTGGTTGACTCATAAACTGGCTAAGCACATTCACTGCATAGCAAATGTCTAGTCTGGTGTTAACCAAATACATCAAAGATCCAATACGCTTTCGATATAAAAGTGGATCTACGTCTCATGAATCAGTGTCATTCATCTTTTTAAGGAAACCCTAAAAAAATGTTTCTTTTCTGTATGTCCAAATCATGGAAGTAACAACCATTAGAATTTGACATACATTGTCATCTGTGCAGGAGATAGAGGATGCCCAGAAGATTTGGGAAAGTATAGTTGAGGGTTTTGAGAGAGGAAGCTTGCCTCATCTAAGTGATGAAGATAGGGAAAGGATACTTCATTTTGTAGTTGTTGGAGGAGGGCCCACTGGTGTAGAGTTTGCAGCAGAATTACATGACTTTATTCATGAAGATTTATTTAAGTTATATCCTTCAAGGCTCCTCTCTGTACCATGTCGCGCATGAAATGATAGCGGATCTCTATGTGCTTCGACTTGTCGTGGAACACATGATTCTCTGTCATTTTAATACAACTTTGATTATCACATAGAATCGCGGTTGCTCTCATCTCCAAATCAAATAGGCCTGTCAACAACTTTCGAAGCCATATGGCTTCACAACTAGCAGAACATGTGGCGATGTACTCTACTTCCGCTGTGCTGAGAGCAATACTGGATTGCTTCCTGCTCTGCCACGAGATCATAGCTGATCCGAAACTGAAACAACATCCGAAAGTGCTTTTTCTGTCAGCAACGCTTCTTGCCTAATCTGCATCAGTATATCCACTCAATGTGAAGTCATGATCTCCATCATAGCTGAGACCATAATCCATTGTACCTTTAAGGTACCTCATCACATGTTTTGCAGCCACTAAATGAACACGTCTGGGCTC
>SNQJ01S0001147.1:224270-247102 GCA_010110895.2 Picea sitchensis | reverse complement strand
ACTGGATGGAAGCACCAACTTCCTGAATGTTCCAGCACCAACTGGATGGAAGCACCAACTTCCCGTTACACAGGCTCCAACCTGTATAATAGAGAACACTTGTTCTCCCTAGCACCACCCTGCCACCCTGGTTTCTCTGGCTGCAACCAGATGAAAGCTACAACTTTCTGTGTTCAAGCTCCCACTTGAACCTCTAAGGAAAACAGTCCTCCCGAGCACCTCCCAACCTCCCTAGAATATAAATGGCTAAATAAACATTCAACTTTACAGATAAATCAGTTCTTACCAATCTTTCTTTGTTCTGTAAATCTAGTCTTCTGCACACTGTTCTGCTGCTCTTTTCTTCCTCTGCCTGTTCAGCAGGTATGCTCTGCATCAGCTCGTGCTCTCATTCTTCTCTTATTCAACTCGTTCTATTATTCTCCTCTGCATTTCATCTCACACTTCACATATCCTCAATCTCCTCCTGCGCATCCTCTTCTTATCTATTCTTCCAGTTTCATTCTTTTTCACTTACAGAACAACCAACTGGACACAGTCTGTTTCATCTTCTTTTATACACACGAACATGACGGTTCAACTTCCCAACTCCTTAGGCAAAAAGACGACAACTGTCTAAGCAACTGAAAGGCCAACTTAAACATTAACTGATTTGCAATCATGAGTCTGTTTTACTAACAGAATCCAAACTCAGTAGTTAACTGTGAGAGAGAACAGTAACCCTCCGATCAATACTTGATCCAATGGTTCAGATCCAATCGAGATTTCACACATCGCGATTTCGGCATTCTTAGCGTTCATAGTTTTTGTTACTTACAAATCCCGATCCCCGAAACTCCATGAAGAAGTCAGATCAACGGTCCAGATCATTTCTTGATCTGATGGTTCAGATTCGATCGCGATTTCGCATATCGTGAAATCGACATTCTTGTTGCATTGTGTTCTTTGCCTTTTGAATTCGCAATCCCCGAAACTCCGATAAGAAGTTAAATCAACGGTCTAGATCTAATCTCTATTCAGCGGCTGCGATTAAATCGCGAAATCACATATCGCGATTTCGGGGTTCTTGTTGTCAAATGTTTTTGTCACTTCAAAGTCCCGATTCATGAAACTCCGATAAGGAGTTAAATCAACGGTCCAGATCTGATCTCTATTCAGCGGCTGCGATTAAATTGCGAAATCGCATATCGCGATTTCGGGGTTCTTGTTGTCAAATGTTTTTGTCACTTCAAAGTCCCGATTCACGAAACTCCGATAAGGAGTTAAATCAACAGTCCAGATCACTTCTTATCTTAATGGCTGCGATTAAATCGCGAAATTGCATATCGCGATTTCGGGGTTCTTTTTTTTTTTAACTAAAACGGTTATGTATTTTATTAAATGGGAAATGCAGTTGGCCGAAGCCTTACATCCTTCACAAACCCATCTACTATCTTTTACACGCTGCTGTCCTTTTCAAGGAATACAAATTTTGATTGGGTCTCCATCATTTATGCATAGTTCTCCTTGGGCCAACAGGCAGCCTTTATTGGATAAAGTATTTGCTTCTTTGTTTGAATCCCTGAGAATATGGTAGCAATTGAAGAAGGTGAAGTTCTGGAGAATGCTTCTTAGTCTTTGCAGGTTCTTATTTAGGCCAGCATCGTTGAACTGTCCTCCCAAATGTATCATTTTGATCAAGATTTCGGAATCTCCAAACGCTTGTAGGTTATGGTGGCCTCTTTCCTTAACTATCTGGCAGGATTTTATCAAACTCAAGATTTCTGTTTGGTTGTTGGTTCACTGCCCAAGACCCCAACTGAAGGTTTGTGGCAATGTCCCTTCGCTGGAGTAAATGATTCCTCCAGCTCCCGCTGTACTAGGGTTTCCCTTGGATGTGACGTCGAAGAATACTGTAGTTATTCCTTGCTTCTGCCACCATCTCTGAAAAGTATCATGATTGTCTCTTAGCCTCCATTTTGTTTCGGAATGGGGTTTTTCAATGCTTTGGGTCCGGAGAGTGAGAACAGTGTTACCGAGCCAGTTCTTTTCTTCCCGCTGCAGCGAGATGTCTGATTTATGGGTTTGAGAACTCAGAGTTTCTAAGAGGAGACCTTTAGGTTTCGCTGCAACCATGCTGGGGGTCGAAGCTGTGTTGTCGAAGATTCACTCGTTTCTTGCAAGCCATAGCTTCCAGCACACATACTTAGGGATGGAGATCCAGGCTCTGCCCCATAGTGTTTTCATTGAAAGCGAGGGATAGCAGTCCTTCCAGGTTGTAAAAATATCTACAACTGAGATGTTGGAGGGGACAGCGACCTTGAGACCATGGAGGGTACGGAGCCAGACTTTGTTTGCAAAATGACAGCCTACAAACAAATGGTCAGAAGTTTCCATGGCTTCTTTGCATAGAACACATCTGTGAGGGCCTGCAATGTTTCTTTTCATTAAATTTTTGCCGGTCAGAATATTTTTGTGCATTAGAGTCCAGAAGAAAAAATTTACCTTGGGGATCGCCATGGAGTCCCATACCTCCTTCCAGATATTTTCTGGGGGTGGTCTGTCTTTCTGGCGTTGAAGCAAAGTGTAACCTTTAGCTGTAAAATAAATCCCTGAAGTTCCCCAGCCCCATTTGTCTTTTTCATTCTTGTGCATAGGTGCTGCATCTCAGAGCTCTGCTTTGAGCGTTTCAAGCTGTTGGTGGAGGCGATTTGGAACATTGCCGAAGTGCCAATCTAACCAAGAGCCGTCCTCATTCCATTTGGAGATATCGCTTACACTATGTTTTCCGTTGTGGGCAAGAAAAACTTGAATTTCGTGCAGGCTGGCGTTTGAGGCAAGGGACGACCTCCCCATTACCCGATCTGTCCAAAGATGAGTCCGTTTGCCATTTCCAGGGATGCGGTACAGTTCCTGGGTGAAGATTCACATCCCTTTGAGGCACAATTTCCATAGCTGCGTGCTTTTCCTGTAGGAGGCGTTTTGTAAATTTTGGATTTTAGCTCTGGGAATGTATTTGTGTAGAAGCGTTTTACTTATAGGATGAGACGGCTCACTGTGCATCTTCCATAGGATTTTGCATCCAAGAGCAGTGTTGACAAGAGCTGGATCTCTAATCTGGAGCCCACCTTCTCTCAGAGGCAGTTTTACTGTTTCCCATCTGACCAAATGGAACTTGTGTTGATTCCCTTTGCCACCGTGCCACAGGAAGTCTCTCAACAGCTTGTTAATTTGCCCAGAAATTGATTTGGGTGCCAGGAGGTAGGCTGCTTGGTAGATCGACAGTGAGGAGAGAACTGCCTTTATCAGTGTTAATTTTCCTCCCTGTGTGAGCCAGTGTCCTCCCCAGACATCTATTTTCCCTTTAATTTTTGTTAGGACTCCTTCCCACAGGTTGACTTTATTTATTCCCAGTGATAATGGCAGCCCAAGGTACTGTATCTTTTCACAGTCTGCATATCCTTTGAATCCCAGTGTACGAGCAATCTTTTGGGTTTCTTGATCTGTTGCATTCCAACTATAGACAACACTTTTCCTTTCGCTTATCAGGGCTCCTGACTCTTTGCAGTAATCTTGAAGAATGCTCTTGAATGCAGAAGCTACTCTGTTTGAGGCTCCTCCTAGCATAAGAGAATCATCCACAAACAAAGCATCATTGATGGGCTTAAGGTCCTTCGTAATTCTCAAGCCTGGGACAACTCCTATTAACCTTTTCTGCTCCAACTTCCTACTGAGTGAATCCGCCATTAGAATGTACAGAAAAGGAGAGAAAGGGAAGCCTTGCCTCAACCCCCTCGAAGATTTAAATAACTCTGCTGGTCTCCCGTTTACCAAAGGTGCAATCCAAGGGTTGTGGGTGCATGCTTGTATCATGTTTACAAATTCTTTCTCAAATCCGAATGAGAGTAGCACTTGATATAGGAAGGACAACTTTACTCTGTCAAAGGTGTTAGCCATGTCTAGCTTGATCAACATACCCTTCTCTTTTCTGAGTTTGCTGGAATGCATAGCTTCCTGAACTAGGATTACATTGTCCAAGATGTGTCTCCCTTTAACGAATCCTCCCTGCGATTCTGAGATGAGTTTGCCCAACATAGGCTTTATTCTATTTGCAAGGAGTTTTTCAATTATCTTGTAAGAGGCATTGCAAAGGGAGATAGGCTTGAATCGATCCAAGGAGGCAGGGTTTGTTTCTTTCGGGATTAAGGCGAGGAAAGTTGAGTTGGTGCCACCTCCCAGTTTTGCGTTCTGAAGGAATCCTTTTATCATTCTCATGAGATCAGCTTTGATTATATTCCAACATATCCTGTAAAAATGAATAGTGAACTCGTCTGGCCCTGGAGCTTTGTCAGGGGCCATGGAACAGATGATTTTACTGATTTCTTCTTCGTTGGTTGGGCTCAATAAAGCTGTGTTCTCTTCTTTTGTAACCAGAGCCGGGATGTTCTTGAGGAATTCCTTGTTGCCTTCTTCGTTGTCATCATTCTCTTTGCTGTAAAGATGGTGGAAGTGTGAGACAACAACAACCTTTATTTGTTCTATTCCTTTGCAAATCTTCCCATCATTGGTTTTGATTTCAGAAATGTGATTCCTGGAGAGTCGGGCTTTAAATTGGCGATGGAAGTAAGATGTGTTTCTGTCTCCGGATTCCAGCGATAGGCTGCAGGATTTTAATCTCCAGTTTTCTTCTTCGGTTATGAAGGAGTGGTAAATTTTTCTTTGGATTGCTTGTTCCTTTTCCAAATCTGTGTTAGCAATATATTTTATTTCGATTTCATTCTACAGCATTCCCAACTGCTGCACTAGCTCCTTTATTTGGGTGTTGGGATTACTTTTCGGCCTTTTGCTCCATTCCTTGAGGGCTGTTTTTGTTATTTTTAATTTATGTTCCCAGACAAAGTGGGGAGACCCAGTTACTGTGGTGGCCCATGCCAGGCAGACTGTCTCATAGAAACCGCTCTTTTCTTTCCACAAAGGGCTAAATTTGAACGAAATTGGGCCTAAATTTTCTTCTTCCTCTCTCGAGAGAAGGATGGGTTTGTGGTCCGAGGTAAGCTTGGGGAGGATGGCTGTGGAGATAAGCTTCCTTTCCATCAGCAAAGTTCTTTGAACCAGAAACCTATCCAATCTGGTAGCAATGTGTTTCTCCCCTGTCCTGTTATTGGTCCAGGTGTAGAGCCCTTTGCGTGGTTTAAAATCCATTAGATCCCACTGCTGTATCATGTCTTCTACTACATGGATCTGTTGATCCTTGCTGGTCCTTCCTCCCCTCTTTTCTTTTCCATTCATTACTAGGTTGAGATCTCCAACAATGATTATATTGTTTGGGGAAATTAGTTCTAGATACTCAATTAAAGTTTTCCAACAGTCTTTCTTTTCAGAATGCATAGTTGGAACATAAAGATTGAATAATGCAATGGTTAACTTACTTGTTGTATGCTTTAGTTCTGTGAATCTCCAATGCTGAGTGTTGTAGGAGTTGACGAGGTTGAACTGCTCATCCTTCCACAGTGTTGTTATTCCTCCGGAGGAGCCCCTTGCACTGATTGATATCCCTGTATTCTTCTGCCATTTGTTTTTACTAATCTCTAGAAGGGATTCCCCTTCGATTTTTGTCTCTTGGAGCATGAGAATGTCTGCTGATTCCACTTTCATCAGGTCCTTAACCGCTTTGATTTTCGTCGAGTTCCCCAGACCTCTACAGTTCCAAGAGACGATTTTCATTACTTACTGTTGGGGGTGGATGGGCCTCCTTATTTTTGAGACCTTATTCTTGTATTTCTGTCGATTGACATTTCTATGGTGGGTTGGCTTCCTTGGGTCTTTTGTCTTTCTGCCTCTTCCTCCCTTGCTTCTTTACGGGACTTCCTTCCTACTCTTTTGGTTGGCCTCTCTAAGATCTCATCCTCAGAGGAGCTTACTGGTTCTATCATTTTCTTTCTGGCTATGTCTGCATATGAAGGAGAGGGGGCTGCATCCAGGAATCCTGTCGTTTTCCCTTGTTCCCCTGTATCTTTCCTTTTAGGGGGGGATTTTGGATGTTCCCTGTTGTCCATAATTATTTCTGGTTCTTCTATTTCATTATTGAGCTTTTCTGATTGCGTTGCTGATTGCGGCCTGAGGTTGGAGTCCCCGTCAAGTTTTTCTTTCTCCTGTTTCCCGGGGTTGTCACTCTTCATTGTTCCTTTGCTTCTAACTCTTGATGTCCCTGTTTTCTGAACTGTGATCCACTGGTTTGTTTTTGCGTTCTCACTTTCTTCTGCATTCTTTTTTTTGCAGTGCCTTGCGAAGTGACCGTATCCGTGGCAGTGCCGACATTTGAATGGTAACTGCTCATAGTCTAGCTCCTGGATATGCGTCCAATCTGCCGCGGTTAATTTGATTGCCTCTGGTAATCCCACTTCCAAATCTACCTCCACACAGATCCGGGCGCATGAGTATTGATCTTTCCTTGGTGCTTGATCGATGAACCTTCCGAGCTTGTTGCCAATTGCATGCAGTGATTTTTGGTTCCAGCAGTGTAAAGGGAGATGGGGTAGGCAAACCCACACTGGAACGGTGGATGGCACATCCTGAGCTGGATCGAAATCCGGTGTCCATTTGTTCATATATAACCCTTGGGGTCCCATGAAATATGGATCGTTTCTGAAGATGAGGCTTTTGTCTTCAGAGCTTTCAAAGACAAAAACGAAGTGGCCTTTCCCTATGAAATGACTCTTTATCCCTTTAGTGATGAGCGGGCTCCAGTTCCTCTGCACCCAAGCTTCGATGGATTTGGGAGAGGGCCAGAGCCCGGTAAATTGCCCGATGAGGCCTCTGTCTGCAAGATTGATTGTCGACCTGCAAGTTTCTTCTAATGGAAGTTCTACGCTTGGGATGCATTCCAGTTTCTTTACAAATTTCTGTTGAGCTGCTGACGACGGTCTCTTAGAAGCCTCGGCCACTAATTTCCTAAAGGCCTCAATCTATGGAAAAGGGGGAGAGGTGGGGATGGCTTCTCCACCAGTGTCCATGGCTGGGGGGGCCCTGCTCTCTGATCGCTGCACAGATCTCCACGCTGGGTCGTGCTCCACACAGCCTCACGCTCCTCACACGCTAGGGTTTCTGTGCATTCATTTCAGGGTTCTTGTTGTCAAGTGTTTTTGTCATTTCAAAGTCCCGATCCCCGATACTCCGACATTGACTGGAATTAATTGTCCAAATCAAAGTTTGATCTGACGGCTTAGATTTCATCGCAATTTTGATTATTGTGATTACGCCCGCTTCTCCTTTCACTTTAAATACCGTGTAGGTTCTCCTTGATCCAACGATGGTCGGACCCTGCGCTCGGATCTGACGGTTGAGATCTGTCTCCCTCTTCAACTCGCGATCCTCGAAACTCCGACAGGGAGTCGAATCAACGGTCCACATAACCTCCTGAGATGGATGGTTCTCCTTCTTTCGGGATTTTGTGAGCCCTCTACTCCTTGCACTTTAAAGAACATGCAGGTTCTCGTCAATCCAACGGTGGTCGGACCCTGCGCTCGGATCTAACGGCTGAGATCTGTCTCCCTCTTCAATGATCAAAGATTCTTCTTCTCAAAATTTCGCTCATTCACTGCCTTCGATCATTCGCATTTCGATCATTCGTTGCTTTCGATCATTCACCTCTCTGAACTTATCTTATGTTTGCCCGTCGATTACAAACTTGTTGTTCTCATGTCATCTTCACTGTTACCATCAATGACAAGCATTCGCTGTCTGTTAACTGTCTGTTAAATATTTTCCAACAATAAATTTAGTCATTTTATTATTTTTCAATATTTTTTCTATAATGGCCTTATTCAAATTGAATATTCTCTCACACTTCACAAAAATGTCATGGAAGTTGGATTAAAAAAAATAAAAAAAATTACAAATTTGAATGAATGTTCTCTCAAAATGAATAATTTCTAATATTTCACAAAAATGTCATCAAAATTTTATAGAAATTAGATAAATTTTTACAAATTTGAAGAGTAAAAAATAATTAGATAAGTTTTTAAAATTTGAAAAAGTTAAGAAAGAATTTGAAATATTCACCACAATTTCTCTACTTACGTTTGAATCCTTGAAGTTTTTTTTGAACTGTCACTAGTATAATGACCATTTATTAGGATTGTCGGTGATATAATTTCCATTTATCAGAACGAGTTGCATTTAGATTAAAATTAATAGGTGTTGCAGTGATAATATGACTTGCTAGGTGTTTTTTGTAAAGAAAATTCAATTTGTTATTTTCTACAACACAGGTGTATATAATGTGCCTTTTGGTTGGGAATAATAGTTGGAGCTTTAGGGTTGCCACTGAAAATTTACCAGGTAAGAGGGGAATTGATTCTGGCTTAAGTACAAGTTACGTGGGGCTCAACACGATTATTAGTCACTGTCGTAGGCATAGAGGGACTATAGCGATCGATAATTCATTGACTGCATATTAGTTTGTCCTTTGACCACAAATATTTGCATAATATCTATTGTTGGAGCTAGGGAACTAAAAACATATATTTTTATATAATAAAAAGTACCATATATCAACTGGTTTCATTGGATAAGAGATTGGAGGTCTTATTGTCGGCTTCACTATTCCCAATGTTTTATTTGGTAACATATCCAAACTTTTTTATCGTATACAGTCTTTTTGAATCATATACTTTTCCTATATATTGCTTGAAGGTGGATTAATGCTAGCATTAGTTCGAATGTTTGTCTTAGCATTTTCTGCTAGCTGAATATATCCAAAAGTTTTTATTTGTACTAATCATATTGAAATGTTTAGATATCCAAGATTTATAGTGATCGAGAATTCCAAAGTTTATAACGTCCTTGCCGCATGTATTTGTATTGAAATGTATTGACACTTTTTTTGAGGTGCTTGAATAGGCCTGACAACTTAAATGTTTACATGACGTGAGGTCCTCCAACAGGCCTGACAACTTAAATGTTTGCATATCGTGAGGTCCTTAGATAGCCTGTCAGCCTTAAATGTTTATCTAAATACGCTTCTCGGAGTATATTTTTCCTCGAAATTTTCCATACAATGTTGTAATGATTTTGCACAATATTGTTGTCCACTGCTAGTTGAATAGGCATTGTATGCTTCATCCTTCTTCTAGGTTTGCAATGAAATTTCCTCATTGTTGAAGCTACATACATTGTTTACTAGTTTGGTGAGTACTTCTTCTTCGTTGGTTCGTCGGTTGATTCTTGTTGTTGTTTGGTTCACAATTCGACCTACGCTTCTGTCTTTCATCCTTTCAGAGTAAGTTTCCATGCCATAGTTTCATTTTCTATTCCTTGTTTGTTGTTTAATGTTTGCAATTGGTGAGTGAGAATGTTTTCTTATTTCTACTGGCATGCTCATCATATGTTTCCAGTTCCTTCTATGCTTCGAATAAAGTTTCATAATCATTAGAGATACATATGTTGTTTACTGGTTTGGTGGTTGTTGGTTGTTCGTTGGTTCGTGGGTTGTTGGTTGTGTTTGTTTGGCTCGGGTTTATGCTTTGGGTCCTTGGGGCTGCAATTTAGGCTTGTTTGTACTTTCTCGCTGGTTTGGTGCTTTTTGTTTTCTTTTGTTTGATTTGGCTTTGCAGGGATGGGGTCCCGCATCGGTAGTTGGAGCTATTTTTCTTTTGGATAATTATTGTTTTTTGGGCGCTTTACGATGTTCAACCCCTGCGCCCATGAGTCGACATGCAATTGTGTTATTTTCCCTGTTTGGTGAGTTCAATATCTGTTCTGTTGTGAGATTTTGCTGGTGCTTCAATGATGGCATGAAAGAAAATAATTGCATGAAAAATAGTTCGAGAAGTACATGTGAAATTGCAATATCTGTTATTTTTTTGTTAAAATAAAGCATATGTAGTCTGCATTTATAAACCATGTATGGTGAAATGTGGCAATATGAAAACACATGTTCTTTGTCCTCTACACAGACTGGTGTGCCCACGATACAATTTGTCTTGTACTTGAGATATGATATGTACAACAAAGATTCTATAAAATTATATTTCCATGTCTAAAAACATGTCTGGGTAGTTTTCCATGGAAAACCAAAATCTTGTATCGTGGGCACAACAGTCTGTGTAGAGGATAAAGAACATGTATTTCCATCGGTGGAAGCATATATGGATACTTTGCCACAGAAAACCATAAATTGTTTAGCTACGACCATGAAATTTCGTAATATTTTTTGGATTGTAATATATTTTGGGAAAGGAAAAAAAATTACACATTTATAGCTATGGATGGAGAAGCGCAAAGGTTCATGTTTCTGCCTATCTTTTAGACTGTTCGTTGAGTCTCTTTTACTGTACGTAGATATTACTTGTTCTCCGGTGCATACCATCTTCCATTCATGTTCATTGTATTTTGTGCGTTCCCACATTCAAACAAACATAATAGCTGGAGAAAACGATGGAGTCTTAACTGCATCAGTTGAGGAGGATATAGAAAGGTGCATGCTTGTGTTGTTATTTCATATCGCATTTTTTTGTATTTCATTTATTGTCTATATATGTGTTCACCTAGTTTATTGTATGTATATGTTGTGTACATTCCTACACGATAACTTATCTTCATTACATGCCTTCCTTTATACTAACCTATTTCATGTTCGTTGTGTTTTCGCTGCATTGCTACATTTAAACAAACAAAATGGCTGGAGAGGACGATGGACTCTTTGAAGAGAATGTAGATGAGGAATTGCAAAGGTGGATACCTCTACTCTTATTTCATATTCCAGTGTTCATTTTTTCATTTGTTGTCTGTATGTTTGTTGTCCTTGTTCTGCTACTTTGCACCTTTTTTTTATTTTTATTTATTTTTCCTTCTTTTCTTCCTTCAAATATAATATATTCTGCGTATTCTGTTTGTTGTTACATTGGAATAAATAGACCTCTTTCTCTTTATTTTACATGTCTATCTTCATACTAACTTGCCTTCATGTCCATTGCATATTCGGCGTTGCTACCTTGGAAGAAACAGGTTGGTTGGACAGGAAGATGAATTGTTTTGTGCAACAACAAAGGGTTTTGTGGTACAATCTTCTAAAAGGTATACCAACTGTGCTAGTAAATTAAATATACAAATCGGGTGGGGGCATATAATATTAGACTTGAAAACAATGGTTTAGCATAAATGAGCCTTTCTTCCCTCCCTATTTCTACTTTTTCCATTTTCTATTATCCCTTTTGTTTTCTAATTGATCTGCTTAGTGGTTTTTCTGAAAATTCCTTGGTGCATCGGTTGGCAGACTTACGGTTTCACATCTATGGTTGTGCTTCTACCTTATTCCATACTTACCCACTTTGTCGATTGCGGGTGCCAGGATGGAGGGTTCAATATTTCTCCCCTGGATTCTGGGGGTCCGCGATATACAGACACTGCCCTCATGCCCTATTTATTGTTACACATTTTTCCAATTAAAAAAATCAGATGCATACAATTTTACACTTATTTTGTCCTTCTCATGGAAAATATACAATCCATATGCTTGTTTAGTCCTGATGTTCATCTGCACATGCTTGCATCAGAAATAGTTAGACTAGTGACATGGCCATGAGCATTCAGTCATCCCAGACATCAGCAGACCGACAAGGCCAAAGGTAAAGATGCATACGCTTTGCTCTTTGTATGTTTACCAAACAAATATTCGCAGGTATTTATTCATATATGGCATGGTGAATATGCTGATGTCATCTGCAATACATGGTTTGCAGTTCAAAAGAAGTATCAACAAGTACAAGCGAGACGTCGAACATAGAGCATGTTCTGCAGACTAAGAGGTGTGGTTGCAAAACTATGGATCCATCGTTCATCGAAGCTATGTGTGTACTTGTATATTTGTGCCAATGAAATAAGAATACAAAAAAAAAAATTGCGCACTACCATTCACTTTAGTTTTTCTGTTAAAAAATTGTCACTAAGTCTAGAGTTGTAACACCCAAAGTACTATCAATAGAGGGCTTGAACAACATCTAAAATAAACAAGTGTTCATCGGGGACATAATGGTCGTCTATAGCACCTACTTGGACAAGGAAAACAAAAATAGATCCATTATGCGTGCTGACATGACAGACAAGGAGGCCATGATGACAATGACATTGACTATTCCTACACAACTTGTCCAGAAACATGCAGAAAAGATATTGTCGGGTAATGGGATATCCATTACAAATTTTAATATATTTCCCAAAACAATATATGACCATGGTGATTGTGATTGGATTATTTCTCTCAATGAAACACGTATTGTGGAAAAAATTCTCGTTGTTTGTTCAAAATATCGTTTCGTCCCGGACACGACTATCAACCAGCTTGCACAGAGCAATGATATTTACCCAATCAGAACCATTGGAGCAATTGTCACACTGGCGAGAAAAATTGGCTCGCAACACATTCTCCATATAAAGGATGAAGAGTCGGATAGCGACAAGGAAATGCTACCTCTTTCCATATCCAATTTTTTCCTTTACTTTTGCATGTGCATGTATCTCAGGCAAGTTACACAAATATTGCATTGTTCCTTGTTGCATCTGCAATTGTTCGATACCTATTAAAATTTGTTTTCGTCAATGGAGAAACAATTGCATAAAGGGAAGATTCCACTTATGATCTTCAAAAATATAACAAAGAAAAGGAATGTTAGAGAAAGGATCTTTCGGAAAACCCAAGCTATGTTTGTAATAGAGTTGTGAGAAGATATAGTAAATGATCTGAAGAAACTAGCTAGCTCTACAACTGTTGTGCGTATACATCAACAAAACCATCCTCCGCTTTGATAAGTGATGATACGATTGATTGTCTGGGATGCAGTGAAAAATGTCCATATATATATGGACATTGCCTCAATGCTGCCATCCAAACCATGGGAAACACAATTGTGCATTGTACGGTTAGGCAACCTCTGTTACAAAATGTGCTTCCTAAGTTGATAGAATTGTCGTATGAAACATATCTACAGAAAAAGGCAAGCAGTGTATACATGATGTGCAACTTTCAGATACACAACAAATTTACCTTAAATGAGGACAATGCAATTTTTCATATCGGCTGAAGAAGGGAAAAAAAAAACATCAAACTTTGGCAGGAAACAAAAATATCTCATGTGTCTCTGTAATATTTCTTCAACATCCAGATGAATGTTCGTCCGACTCGACTACTTGGGATTGCATGCGCATAAGATTGTTCGGTCCAAAATGGGAAGCATGGCAACAAACCCCATATATCCCATGGCCCCGGTTATTTTCTACTGGGAACATATACTAAATGTAAGAGAAAACGAATGTCGCGACGTCTTTTCTTTGTATATCAAATTGTTTGATGCAAAGGTCGATGCGTCCTTCTTTATGGAACCTTGTGGGAACTTGCTTGCGGCCTATTTGGAGTTTAGTTGGTTCTTGGTTGTATGCTTCGTTTGTCAATTTGTATATCGCGGAACTCCGAGTGTTGTTTGGAGGACATAGAACAATAAAATTTCAATTTTTTAGCCAGCTAGCCCACAAATCTGCCTGATAATTTCTATGGCGTTATGACGCAATAGTAGTATGTGGTTTATTTTAGCATTTTTCCTTTATTGATGAAATTGGTAAAATTAATCTCCTGGAATAATTTGAAATCAACGAATATATAATGTGCGAAGTCCAATTGTGTTATCATATCAACAAGAGGCCCTTAAAATTCAAATTGGTCATTGTTATGCTTGCGGTGATAGAATTTTAAAAAACTTTGTTTTGTTTCCTTCATTTTTTTTTAAATAACCGATTTAACATCCTTTGATAATTTCATGTAATTAAATTGTACAATATCAATATTTAATATTAATAATTTAGAATTTGAAAATAATGTTTTTAGATAATGTTAGATAGGATGACCATCCATAAACAATCGCAATCTTGAGCCCGCCAGTCCTGGTGTCCGTCTGTCAATTTTTATGTCGTAGAACTCTGAGTGTTGTTTGGAGGAAACAAGACATTAGAAGTGCAATGTTGAGCTAGAAAACCCCGCAAGTCTGGCTATCAATTTGTATATCGCAGAACTCTACGTGTTATTTGTAGGACACAAAACAATAGAGGCTCAATTTTGAGCCCGCCAGCCCGAGAACTCACGATCCAAAAAGTGTCTAAGTATGGAATGAAGGATCCATACATGCTCTATAAATTCTCATGCCCATACTTTATAAAAGTACATATTTTGTATGTATTGCTTGTTTCTCGAAAAATTTCTAGGTCTGGAAGTTGGCGGATGCACGTGTTCATATTTACACTTACTTTATATCACTAGCCCGACTGACCAATTCCCCGTTTCAAATTGTACAAACGTTTTTTGTCTAATTAAATTGTACAATATCAATATTTAATATTAATAATTTAGTATTGAAAATAATGTTTTTAGATAATGTTAGATAGTTGATAGAGATTACCATCCATAAACAATGGCAATCTTGACCCTGCCAACCCTGGAGTCCGTTTGTCAATTTGTATATCGCGAAACTCTGAGTGTTGTTTGGAGGACACAAAACAATAGAAGTGCAATGTTGAGCTAGCCAACCCACAGGTCTGCTTGTCAATTTGTATATCCCGGAATTCTAGGTGTTATTTGTAGGGAACAGAACAATAGAGGCCCAATTTTGAGCCCGCCTGAGAACCTGCGATAAAAAAGGTGGCTAGGTATGGAATGCAGGATATGTACATGCTCTATAAAATCTCATGTCCATACTTTATAGTACATATTTAGTATGTATTACTCATTTTTCAGAAAATTTCTAGGTACGAAAGTTGGCGGATTCACGCCTTCAGATTTCACTTACTTTTATATCACCAACCCAACCGACTGCTTTCTCGTTTCATATTGTACAAACTTTTTGGCTTGCGGTTTTTTCGAATAGGCCAGTTACTGGATAGGCGGGTTCAATATTGATAATTTATGTAATTAAATTGTACAATATCAATATTTAATATTAATAATTTAGTATTTGAAAATCATGTTTTTTGATAATGTTAGATAGTTGATAGGGATGACCATCCATGAACAATGGAAAACTTGAAACCGCCAATCCTGGAGTACGTCTGTCAATTTGTCTATCGCGGAAGTCCCACTGCTTCTTGGAGGACACGGAACAATAGAAGTGAAATGTTGAGCCCGCTTGTCAATTTGTATATCGTGGAACTCTGGGTGCTGTTTGTAGGGAACATAACAATAGAGGCCCAATTTTGAGCCCACCATCCCAAGAGCCCGCATTCTAAAAAGTGTCTAAGTATGGAATGAGGGATTCGTACATGCTCTATAAAACCTCATGGACATAGTTTATAAAAGTACATATTTAGTATGCATTACTCGTTTCCTCTGAGTGTTGTTTGGAAGACACAGAACAATAGAAGTACAATGTTGAGCCAGCTAGTCAGCAAGTTCGCCTGTCAATTTGTATATCGTGGAACTTTGGGTGCTATTTGTAGGATATGAAGCAATAGAGGCCCAATTTTGAGCCCTCTAGACCGAGAACCGACGATCCAAAAAGTGGCCAAGTATGTAATACGGGATCCGTACATGCTCTATAAAAATCTGATGTCCATACTTTATACGAGTACATACTTAGTATGTATTACTCATTTTTTGGAAAATTTCTAGGTGCGGAAGTTGGTGGATTCACGTCTTCATATTTCACTTACTTTTATATCACCAGCCTAACCTACCACTTCCTCGTTTCATATTGTAATAAACGAATATAAACTAGCCCAAGTCCAATTGTGTTATCATATCAACACGAGGCCCTTAAAATTGAAATAGTTTGCAAGTCCCCTTGTCAATTTGTATATCGCAAAACTGTGGGTGCTATTTGTAGGGAACAGAACAAGAGAGGCCCAATTTTAAGCCTGCCAACCCGAGAACCCGCGATCCAAAAATTGGCTAAGTATGGAATGAGGGATCCATACATGCTCTATAAAATCTCATGCTCGTACTTTATAAAAGTACAGATTTAGTATGTATTACTCGTTTCTGGGAAAATTTCTAGGTGCACAACTTGACGGATACATGTGTTCAGATTTCCTCCCACTTTTATATCACCAGTCTGATCGGCCTCTTCCCCGTTTCATATTATACAAAAGTTTTGGAACGCAAGTTTCCGAATACACGGGTTTTTCTTTTAAATAAGATATTTAACATCCTTTAATAATTTTATATAATTAAATTGTACAATATCAATATTTAATATTAATACTTTAGTATTGAAAATAATTTTTTTAGGTAGTGTTAGATAGTTGATAGGGATCACCATCTATAAACAATCACAATATTGAGCCTGCCAGTCGTGGAGTCCGTCTATCAATTTGTATATGGCGGAACTCCGAGTGTTGTTTGAAGGACACAGAACAATAGAAATGCAATGTTGAGCCAGCCAACCCACAAGTCTGCCTGTCAATTTGTATATCACATAACTCTTGGGTGCTATTTGTAGGACACAGAACAATAGAGGCCCAATTTTGAGCACGCAAGCCCGAGAACCCGCGATCAAAAAAGTGGCTAAGTATGAAATGCAGAATCCTTACATGCTCTATAAAATCTCATGTTCGTACTTTCTATAAGTACATATTATGTATTACACGTTTTTTCAGAAAATTTCTTAGTGCGAAAGTTGGTGGATTCACGTCTTTAGATTTCACTTACTTTTATATCACCAGCCCGACCGACCGCTTCCCCGTTTCATATTGTACAAACCTTTTTGTCTAATTAAATTGTACGATATCAATATTTAATATTAATAATTTAGTATTGAAAATAATGTTTTTATATAATGTTAAATAGTTGATAGGGATTACCATTAGTAAACAATTGCAATCTTGAGGCTGCCAACCCTGGAGTTTGTCTGTCAATTTGTAGATCGCGGAACTCCGAGTGTTGTTTGTATGACACAAAAGAATAGGAGTGCAATGTTGACCCAGCTAGCCCATAGGTCCGCTTGTCAATTTGTATATCGCGGAATTATGGGTGTTGTTTGTAGGCAATGGAACAATAGAGGCCCAATTTTGAGCCCGCCAACCCGTGAACCCATAATCCAAAAAGTCTCTAAGTATGGAATGTGAGATCCGTACATCCTCTATAAAATCTCATGTTCATACTTTATATTATATATTTAGTGTCTATTACTCGTTTTTCGGAAAATTTCTAGGTGCGGAAGTTGGCGGATTCACGTCTTCAGATTCCACTTACTTTTATATCACCAGCTCGACCGATGGCTTCCCCGTTTCATATTGTAAAAAAAATTTGGCTCGCACTTTTCCGAATAGGTGAGTTACTAGATAGGTGGGTTCAATATTGCATTTTCATTGTTCTGATACATGCAAACAACACCCTGACTTCTGCGACCCACAAATTAACAAACAAATTGAAATAAAAGAATATATACTATGCAAAGTCTAATGGAACAATCATATGAATGAGAGGAAATTAAAATTAAAATTCATTGTTGTTATACTTGTGGTGAAGCTAACAGTACAAAAACTTTACTTAAACATCCAAAACATGATTGTCTTGTAACTTTTCTATGCTTCTCTTATACAAACAGATCTTGGAAATTACAAACACCACTCGTTGTATCTACTCCTTGATTGAAGAACTTGTTAACATGTTTAATGCACTCCATAGTTACTGTTAAGACCAATTCCCACTTCCGAAAATTTCCATCATCTTTCTCTTTTCTCTATGGTTTCCCTTTCTTTACTTACTCGTTTTTCAAAAAATGTCCAGGTGTGGGATTTGGCGGATTCACGTCTTCAAATTTTCATTGTTACTTTTATATCACCAACTCGACTGACTGCTTCCACGTTTCATATTGAACAAACTTTTTGAATCGTGGGTTCCTGCATAGGCGGGTTTAACATTGTGTTTCCATTGTTCCACCGCCTGCAACTAGCACCCAGACTTCCACGAATTACATATTAGCAAACAAGTTCCCCTTCATCTCATATGCTTTTTCTTTCTATTTACTTGGTCCTTTTACCAAATGTCTCATTCTTTTATATACAGAACCCGAAGTTCAACAATATACAAATTTCCCTCTCGACATTGCGCTTCCGTTGTTCCCCTACACACAAACAACACCCGAAATTCCATGACATACAAATTGATGACGGATATCTATCACTGAGATGAAATATGGCCATCGCCCCTTCATGTCTCCTGGGTATATCTTCTGCCCTTTTTTTTTGTAACCCATCCAACTGCTTTCCATACTTGGACATTTCTTGGAATCTGTTTCACAGGTTGGCGGGTCCACATAATGTATAATGCTTCATCGCAATTCGCCATCACCGCTACCTTCGTACTTATTTCCAGATATGCAATAATTAAGCTTTAATGCTAGTAGTTCATCCTGCAGGAACCGTTGAGATTGTCATTAATGTCTGGAAGGTTGGATTGTCATTACTATGAATTAAACCATGACTTGCGGATAAGAGTGTTATCCTTTCCAAGTATTCATTTCAAACATGATGAAATCTTTTTTCATGCGCCGACGGGTTGGCGCCTTTAAGAAATCTCTAATTCTTAATCTCTCTTCGTTGTCACCACAAACTTTTCACTTTTTTCTAAATATGCAATTAGTGAGATTTAATGGTAACAACTCATTCTGCACGAACCCTTGAGATTGTCATTGATCAGCGGAAGGCTCGAGGAGATATTCCATTGATATGCATTAAGCCATAATTTGTGGAGGGTTATATTATCCCTCCCTAATTTTCATTTCAAACATCGTCTGTAGCAAACAAAAATCCTCGTTAACTTGTGGCAGTAGTTATATCCAGATATAGTAAACACATTCAGGCATAATGGCCAGAGGTTCCACTATTCCAGGGCATATTCTTACTACTCATCTCCCTCCGCCCAGGAGCAAAAAAGGAGATGGTCCCTTGGTACAACGAGAGATATATTTCAAGCCAAATAATTCCAAGGCAACCCTGCCTGCTCAGAGAACCTGACCAATTGCATTGATGGTTGGTACATAGGTTGATGTCATGGATTTTGATCCAGAAGAAGATGATCTGATGGGCGATGATACAATAATGGATGATGGCAATGTAGAGACTGTTCCCACTCCTGCACCCAAATTGAAATCAACCATAATGGGCGTAACTTCCCGATTCAGTGATGGCGGTCCTTACAACAACAAAAGGAGTTTCAGAAAAGAAACCGATGTTGTCGCTTTGCAGCTTGAAAGTAGGAATTCCAGAGGTCCAAAATAGTTTGTTCTGGGCGGAAGAGTTTCACTGTAAAGAAATGATATGTTTATGCTCCCAGAGATATATTTCAAGGAAAAAAAATATTCACTTGCAGGATTAATGTCCTGTTCTTTGGATATACAATTAACATATTTGGGATTCAGGTCCAAAACTCTCACTGGTGCAAGGCATATTTCTACTAGTTATCTCCTTCCACCTAGAATGCACTAATTTGGGCCTTCGAAATTGCACGTGCAACTTATGTCCCTGAAGTTTTTTTTGACTATGCAAAGGTGGTTTCTAGTTGTGTCCTAACTTTCAGTTAAGGGCTATTTGATTTTCCCTGCAACGTTTTTCGTCTTCTTCATCACGGGAAGCTTCTGAGAACTATCAATTTTACCACAGGATGTTTCATCGAGGAGAAAACTGAAAGGATCCTGCATACTGTGGATCTCATGCCTGTGTTTGTGGAAGATACGTTCAATGTTTTGGCCTGAAGAACTGGGTCCAATTTGTAAGGATAGATGTATAATACTCGGTGTTTTTCTTTTTTTTTAAATGGATTTGCTATTAAAAAAAATTGCCTTGGAGTCTTCGTTGTTGCTTCTTTTCTGGATTTAATGTCTATTCTCATTGGCATGGTTCGGTGGTCTCGTAGTTCTTTGATATTGTGTTTACTTAGGTTATTTGTTATAATATGGAACATCTAACAATTATATGACAATGTACTGTGTCAATCCACCAGGATTTTATGCAAACAAAAAATAGATTGCACATAGTTTCAAACCAATGTTCAATTCTATTTGTAATGCAGATAGAACATAGCAATACCAAAGTACAATGTTGCAACAAAATCATCATTCTTGTTTCTAGACATGCAGTTATTAAGTTTTAATGCTAACAACCCATAATACAATAAGTTTAATGCTTAAGTTAATATGTTACAGTCATGGAAGAATGTATCAAGAACACACTTACAACCACACGTTCCAATAAAATCTAATCTTCAACAAAGCATTTGCTAACAATTAGTAGAAAATGAAGTTTAATACTTGAGTTAATATGTTACAGTCATGGGAGAATTTATCAAGAACATACTTGCACCCACAAGTTGCAATAAAATCTAATCTTCAATAAAGCATTTGCTGACAGTTAGTAGAAAATGATGGTTTTGCAACAATGGGTCTTGTTTGAAACCAATTCGCGATTACGAAAACTACCATCTGCCTTTCTATTTTCCCACTCATTCATCCCTTGTAGTTTATATTCTTGGTTACTTAATCATTTTTTTCCGAAAATGCCTTGCTGCGCGGCTTTCTCTAAATTGGCCCTCTATTGTTCTGTGTCCTAGATGTAGCACCCATAATTCCACAATATACAAATTGACAGGAGGACTTTCATGCTAGATGGCTCAAGATTGCACTTCTATTTTTCTATGACCTCCAAACAACATTCGGAGCTCCGCGATATACAAATTGACACACAGGCTCCAGGGCCAGCGGGCTCAATATTGCCATTGTTTACAGATGGAAAAGTGCTAAAACGAGCCATACTACATTTGCATCATAGAAGCTATATTAATGGGCAAAGAAATTTCTTTATAGTTCAGTGTCCTACAAACAACACCCATAGTTCTGCACTATACAAATTGATAGCTAGACTTGCGGGTTGGATGGCTAAAAAAATTATTCGGAGTTCCGCGATATACAAATTGACAAACGAAGCATACAACCAAGAACCAATTAAACTCACAGATTGTATTCCTAGTCGCTATTTTCTGTGCCCGCCACCTTCGCACTTCTTTCCAAGTATATATCTTGGTAGGAAAATGGGATATCTGTTACAGATGTGAATATATTGGCCCTTCTTTTCCATCTTCTATACTTAGCCAAATATTCGTTTGTCTCTTTGCAGCTCGAAAGTAGGAATTCCATAGGTCCAAAATAGTTCATTCTAGGCGGAAGAGTTTAACTGTAAAGAAATGATATGTTGATGCTCCCAGACATATATTTCAAGGAAAAAAATTATTCACTTGCAGGACTAATGTCCTGTTCTTTGGATATACAATTAACATATTTGGGAATCAGGTCCAAAACTCTCACTATTGCAAGGCATATTTCTACTAGTTATCTCCTTCCACCCAGAATGCACTAATTTGGGCCTCTGAAATTGCACGTGCAACCTATGTCCCTGAAGTTTTTTCGACTGTGCAAAGGCGGTAGATATAAAGAGAGAAATGAGGGATAGAAAATGTGTGTGTGAGATTTTGGGAGGAAGATAGAGGTAGACAAAGAGGGGAGGTATAGAGAGGTAGAAAAAGTAGGGAGGTAGAGAGTGCATGAGTTAAAGTGTGGGAGGGAGATAGAGGAAGACATAGAGGAGGGATAGAAAGTGTGCGTGAGAGAGTGTGGGAGGTAGAGAGAGGAAGACATAGAGGGGGGATAGAAAGTGTGTGTATGATAGTGTGGGAGGGAGAGAGAGGAAGAAAAACGAGGGAGGTAGAGAGTGAGTTTGTTAGAGTGTGCGAGGGAGAGAGAGGAAGACATATAGGGGGGGTAGAAAGTGTGTGTGGTAGGGAGAGAAAGAAATGATAGAAGGGAATTGGAGATACTGTGTGAGAGTGTGAGAGGGAGAGAGAGGAAAATATAGAGGGGGGTAGCGAGAGAGGTAAATGTAGGAGAGATACAATGAATATAGTGGGATAGGGTGGGGGAGAGGGATGAGGGGGGAGAGAGAGAGTGCATGAAAGTGTGAGATGAGGAGAGAGAAATAAAAAGAGGAGGGGTGGAGACAGAGAGAGAGGAGGGGGGAGGGACAAGTTAAAGAGGAGGGGTAGAGATAGAGAGGGAGAGGGGGATACATAGGGAGACGGAGATGGGGAATAAAGAGAGAAATAAGGAAAGAGAGAGTGAGACTGAGACTAACAAAAATGAGAGAGAGAGAAAGGGTGGAAGAGAAGTGGAAGAGAGAGGGGAGTGAGGGACAAAGGGGCAGAGAGAGAGAGAGAGAGAGACGAAGAGGGGGGGATAGAGAGGGAGTGGGTGTGAGAGTCTGAGGCATGGCAAGGGAAGTTCTAAATCTAGGTCTTTCCATTCCTTTTGATTTCTAAGTCTTTTCATGTCTAGGTCTTACCATGTATAAGAGTGTGAGGGAGACAAAGGGATACAAATAGGAGGGGTAGAGAGGGAGAGTGAGAGTGAGATAGTGATGGGGGGTAGATGTAGGAGAGGGAGGACAAATGTAGAGAAATAAATGATTTCTAAGAGTGTGTGCACGTTCCTAGAGTGCTTGCACACTCCTAGAATGTGTGTGTGCTCCTAGAATGTGTGTGCACTATTAGAGCATGTGCATGATCTTTTGAATTAATTTTTTTTGGGAGGGATTGACAAGGTGTATGTTGACTTGGTTGGCTCAAATTTAGGTTTAGTATGATAAACCTAGTGGTTCGGTCTGCAAATTATAAAATCCTCCATGTTTTTGAATACCCCTCTTTATCTATGTCTTTGACATTATTTTTATATAGGATAAACAATTCATTTGTTGACAAAAATATATACATAGATCGAGTCGGCTATGAAGATTTCAAATATATATATATATATATATATATATATATA
>SNQJ01S0001147.1:212300-224220 GCA_010110895.2 Picea sitchensis | reverse complement strand
ATATTTTTACTATTTTTAATATATTTTTGTCTTCACCTATATCAAAATCCTAGAATACATGCCTCTCTTATTTCTAGTATAACTTTTTCTCGGCTTAACCATTTCTCAAATGAGTTATATGCAACACTAAAGGAGACCAATACCTCTGATCCAAAAAAAAAATGTTTTGATCATGTTAAGAACCTCTTAGCCTGCATGAACAAAAGTCGTTGTAATTCCACGCATATGTTGACTTTGATAATTTAAAAAAATATATAAAATCAATATCACAGATTTCCAAAACATACATGGCACAATAAAAATGGGTTCTCTACATGTATACAAGTTTTTGGAATGGAATTCCATCATTAAGATACTCGCACGAAAAAAAAAAAAAACATATACCTTATATTTTGTTGGAAAAATAAGATACCATTGTTAGAAAAAATCAAATTTGACCTATTTATTCACAATGTCTATGAATAAAATTTGTATATTCAGAAAGCTAATTCAATTTACTAGGTTTCATATTCTTACATCATATTCAAATTCATTGTAAAATTACATTGAATAATCCTTCCAAGTTAACATATTGTTGTTTTTCTGGGTTTTCATTGCACTAACACATCATGAGAGACCATCATTAGCTTGCACTCACCCTTGAGTCCTATCCTTTATTGTCTTCAAGTCACTCTTGAACCCTAAGAATCTATCCTCTATTTGAGTTTGAATGGTATCTTTGAAGAGTCTATTTTTTTTTATCAAACATTACCTCTAGCTCTATTTGGAGTTTTACATCTCTTTCTTCACTCATTTTTTCTAATGATTCAAACTTTAATTGCATTTTGGCACATCTTTCTTCTCTCCTTTTTTCTAATGATTCCATATAATTGTAAAGAATAATATCTAGGGTGATTTTGGGGGGCATCCCCCTCATATGGTGAATTTTTGGAATAGGTGGTGGAGTGCTCATATTGAAAAAAAGAGAAAAAAAAGTAACAATTATTATTTTGGATTGACTCTAAAAATGGAAATATTTTTTTTAATTGAAAATAATGATATTAATTATTATCTCTCAAATCAACTTTTACTTATTAAATTCAAGGAAAAAAAAAATTGTATTTAAATCTCTTTAATTCTCACACCTTACTAGATTATAAACATATTTTAAATTAAAATTGAATCAAAGTAAAAAGTGGTTCACTTTGAGGTGTTCATGCAATTGAATAAGTCAAGGTGCTCATACAATTGAAGAAGTCATATCTAATTTACGAACATGAGCCCAAGTGCTCAACCAATGGAGGAAGCCAGAACTAAAAATTATTCAAAATTGCAAGGAGCATTCTGAAAACCACAGAGAAGTTCCCCTCACCCAGAGCTCAAAACCATACAAAAGTATTATGGTTCACATCACCGAGAGTAACTGCAGAGATTATTCTCATAAAAAAAGGTGAAAGTCGCAGAGAAGTATTATAAGGTTAGAAATAAAATATCTCCTTCAAAACCACTGAGAAGTAACAAATTTAATAAGTTATGTAAAAAATTTCATCATGGGTTGAGTGATTTTATCTTATTTCTTCATAGATAAGAAAATGTGTCATCACATGTACCTTGTCCTTAATTTTTGCCTATTTGCAAAGTAAGCATAGATTTGTCATGAGAACTTAATTTGAATTGACAAACTAAATGTTTTTTATGCATAGCTCAATTTTCCCTTGAAGGCACCATTTCTCTCTATAAGTAATAATTTTGTTTATCTCACTTTGATCGAATCTCATTTAATCACCATGTTTGTGCCACAACTTTTATGTAACCTTCTTTTTTACCATTTCTCCAATGGTCAATGGTTAATCCTTCATTTGACAAATATGCTTCTTAAATTTCCCATTTTCAATCCATTTGAGTGCATCATGGTACCAATCCTAATCTTCAAATGCAAATTTTTCCATATCCTTATTTATTTTGATAATATATGTAGTAGTAATTCTTCTCCTTTTGAAGGTATTATACTAGTTTTGTTAACATTATAAGATAAGGGTTAAGTATTTTAATATCTAATTCCTATACTAATAAAAAAATTTAAACTATTTTAATACCTAATTCTTATATTAATAATATTTTCTAAACTATTTCAAATTTCTTTGGACACACAAAGAGCCCAAATTAAAAAAAAACATACAAAATAATTGTATGCATTAATGGATTTGATGTTTATTAAAAATTGGTTTTCCCAACATAAGTAAGGTGAATTGAATTAATGTTAAGTATGAGTAACAATAATTAATTTGTTAACATGAGTAAGATCAAGTAATAATTAATTTGTTAACATGAGTAAGATCAAGTAATTGGTGAAAGTGATGGGTGTTTGTAAGGTAAATTGAATTAATAAACTGTCTATCAATAACAATAACTAATTTGTTACATGAATGAGATTTGGTAATTGGTGGTGAAAGTAATGGGTTAACATGAGTAAGATCAAGTAATAATTAATTTGTTAACATGAGTAAGATCAAGTAATTGGTGAAAGTGATGGGTGTTTGTAAGGTAAATTGAACTAATAAACTGATTATCAATAACAATAACTAATTTGTTACATGGGTAAGATTTGGTAATTGGTGGTGAAAGTAATGGATTTTAATGTGTATTTATTGATTTGCCAACATGAATAACTCCTATATCAACCAAATATATTTGTTAAAATACTTAAATTAAGGTAAATTTGTGGTAAAAGTCATGAATTTTAATATGTATGAATAATATTATTATAATGATTTTTAATATAAATAAAGTGAATTGGTAAAAATCACATATTTAATATCATATAAATAAAGTGATTGGGTAAAAAGTATATATATATATATATATATATAATTCGATGAAACAAATATTAATTAATTTTTAAATTAATAGAAAAATATTATTTAAAAATAATAATATACTTATATATTTAAAAAAAAAACATATAGTTAAATTTAATGAGGATTATTGGATTTGGAGAGTTTTGTTTTATAAGTTAGTCAAGGTTCAAAACTCTCTATACTTTTTATTTTATAGAGTGGAAGAGGTTTCTAAAAAAAGGTTGATGTGCCAAAAAAAAAATCTCCTTTAAAATATATATATATATTAAAAACATAATTTAACTATATAATTTCATTGCCATTTATCATGATTGTTTGTAGGATAATTGACATTTATAAAAACTAGTTTCATTTGGTTTAATATATTTTAGGTGTTGCAACGCTAATATAGCTTCTTAGCTGTTGGGTCTAATGGGTCTCATGACATTTTAATATTTTCCACAATGCAGGTGTATATATTGTGCCTTCTGAGTTCTCTCTGGGAATAGCATCTGCTGGTTCAACACTGTGATCTTTACGGCTGCCACTGAAAATTTCCAAGTTAGAGGGAAGTCGATTAAATAAACTACGTGGGGTTCAACACGTTATTTATGTCAGTTTCGCTGTCATCCTGAGCTAGGGAATCATTAGTTGCTTTTGAATGGCATAGTTTCAATCAGGTTTGGGAAAATGAGTAATAATTATTACTAATCATTAATTACATTATGAAAATGATTAGTAATTGGTAAAAATAATCTGATGATTAACAATTGAAGATGTTAGTATAATTTTTATAGTTTTCCCAAATCAATGAATAAGATTTATTGTTGATAACTTCTTTGTAGTTATGAATACATCTATTAATTTGTTTATTTTTTACATTTACCTAATTTGTTTACACTACCTCAACTTCATTATCATGGATTGTCACGTTTGAATGACGGACACTAGCTAACTCCATTACACTTATCATATACCTATTGCCACGTGCCACTTTTTCCAATTTAAAAATAGATGAGGGCCATTGGATGCAGGTGAAGTTTGCCAATAAAATTATTTATTGGAGGCACGTCAAGTTTGGCAATTTAAATTTGTGGGAGATACGCACTTCATATACCTGAGGCAGGCCACTTTTTGCAATTTAAATTTATGGGAGAAATGCCTCATATACCTGAGGCAGGCCACGTTTGCTAATTTACATTTATGGGATTGCCAACAATTTACATTTATGGAAGACAGGTGATTTTTCTTTTACCTATTTAAAGTTAATTAAATTTATGGGAGGAAGGTATTTGATTCGACGTTTTCCATATTGGATGCAGGCGCACCTTTACATTTTCATATTTTGGCCTTCTTTCATATACCTGTAAGTACAGTTTGCACATCAGTATTGCACAGTAATTCTAAACGTATTATATGCATTTCTAGTACCAGTACACTATGCACATCAGTATTGCAAAGGAATTTTAGATGTATTATATGCATTTTTAGCACAAGCAAGAGAACGAGTATCGAGTTTCTATTGAATGGGTTTGGAACAAAAAAATATAGAATAATATATCAACTCGAAAGAAGGTATCAGACCAAAGCATCAAGCAAGACAAGGTAACATTTTTTTCGTAGAAAATTAGGCAATTAATTTTTATAATTTTTATGATTATTTGAGATGTTATGGTAAATTTATGTTTTAGGTTTTCAACCGACCTGCTTTCAATGGTCCATGCATTCAATGTTTTTTTAGAATATGTGTAATGGATTCCCTTAAATTACATATGTCACTTCTTCAATAGAACACTTAATATTAAATTTATCTAATAAAGCCCCCCTCCCAATGAAGCACTTAATATAACTGCGCATTTAATATTTATTAAATATTCATATATTTTTTAATATATGGTTGATGATTTACAAGTTTATTTAGATCTAGAATGGGAAACTGCACCAGCTGCATGTTGAAATAGAGCCACATAGTGTCTTTTGGTGTGAAGGGAAAAAAATTGAGAGTTAAAAGTCCGGGGGAGATGGCAATAACTTGTTCATATTCCGCTCTTTATTTTTGGTTTTGGCAACGCTCAAATCCACAACCTACGGCTTCCTTTCAAGCTTTATGAAAGACCAATATTCTAATCAATTTTTATATTTTCTTGTCAACCTTTATAATAATAATAATAATAATAATATCCCATGATGCTTCCAAGTGGATCCAGCGATGGAAGATATGTTGTCGTTCAAATTAGACGAAGTTGACAAAGAAATGTGAGCCATTATAATTTCAGTTAATACCTTTCAATCTATATCAATCTATATGTGATGGTATGCTATTCATTTCGATGAAAATGAAGATCCCTCTCGACATTATATATACGACCCGCGTGATGGTGATGATTCAGACAAATCAACGTCACAATGTCGTGTGTAATCAAACATAGATAAAGTATACATCAGATTATAATTTAAAATTAAAAGATGATTAATTGTGTCTATCTCCAATAGATATACGTTTTTAGGCATAATTAATCATTTAATTGATTATGATGTCGTGTTGTCATTCATATTAAAAATGGATTATAATGCTATGTTGTCATTCACATTTTAAATATAAATATTAATAAAAATAGTTATATAATTATTAATAATAGTATTAATATAAAAAAAAAATTAGTATAATAAAATTTATTTTTTTATAGTAATAATATTAATAAAAATATTTGGTTGATCTTTAATATTAAAAAATATTAAAAATTTATTTATGAATTTGAAAATTTATTTATTAATTAATATGAATATTTGGTTGAGTTTTAATATTAAAAAATATTAAAAATTTATTTATGAATTTGAAATTTTATTTTTTAATTAATATTATTTGGTTAAAGTTTATAATTTAAAATTCATATTTTATAAAATATGAAGTATAAGAATGTTTGATTGATCCTTAATATTATTAAAAAATATTAAAAATTTATTTATGAATTTGAAAAATTATTTTTTAATTAATATTATTTGATTAAAGTTTATAATTTAGAATTCAGATTTTATAAAATATGAAGTTTAAAGTTTTTTACTAAAATTTAGAGTTAAGTTTCAAGTATAAAAAATATGAAATTTAGATAAAAATAAAAAATAAAAAATTAGTTTATAATTATATTATTTGTTAAAATTTATAATTAATGTACCATAAGAAGGAGGCTTGTTCTAAAAATCCTCTGCTCGCGTTAGGGTTGCTGGCTGCTCCAGCACGCCCCTGAGGCCTATGCGCCCTCCCGTTCAGCCTGCGACGCTCCTACAGACCATGGATGCCTCCGGGGATCCCGATCCGCCTCCGGAGGTTCTTGCTTTCAGAACCATTGTCGCTGCTGGCCCAAAGCGCCCTCCCACTGCGACTCAGCAGAAGTTCGTAAAGAAATTGGACGCAATCCCTTCGGTGGCCCTTCCGGAAGAAGAAACCTGCAAAGCGGCCTTGAACCTGGCTGAGAGAGGTCTTATAGGCCAGTTCACGGGCCTTTGGCCTTCTCCCAAAACGGTGGAAGAATGGACTCAAAGGAACTGGAAGCCATTGATCAAAGAGGGAATCAAAAAAAAATTCGTAGGTAAGGGTTTCTTTGTGTTTGTCTTCGAAAACCCGGATGACAGAGGAGTAATCTTCAGAAATGGGCCATACTTTATGGGACCCCAGGGACTTTATTTAAACAAATGGACGCCAGATTTTGATCCTACCCAAGATGTCCCTTCTGCTGTCCCGGTTTGGGTCAGGCTTCCTCATTTACCTCTCCATTGCTGGAACCAAAAATCCCTCGAGATCATTGGTAACACGTTGGGAAATTACATAGACCAAGCAACAAGAAAGGATCAATATTCCTGTGCTCGTATCTGCGTAGAAGTGGACCTAGAAGAGGGGTTACCGGAAGCAATCAAGCTCAATGTAGCAAGGTGGACGCATGTCTAGGAGTTGGACTACGAACATCTACCTTTTAAATGTAGACATTGCCACGGGCACGAACACTTTGCAAAGCATTGCAAGAAGAAGGTTGAGGAGCAAGTAGACAAACAAAATGGGGAACAATGGACCCTAGTCCAAAAAAATGCAAACACAAAAAAAGGCATTGGTAAAAGAAAGACGACTGGAGGACCTAGCATCTCCAGAACAGGCCAAGAAACGGAAGCAATTCCAAGTGGGACAGTAAGTGCGCAGAACAATCAAGTAAATCCAACCCAGGAGAACGTGAAACGAGCAGACACTCCACCTTCAAACAAAGATGGAGGGGAACCAATACAGATTGAAACCAATCAAGGCAACCCCTCCAATCCTTCATACACAGAAATCACAAGGAAAAAACCAGTGGAAAGCTCAGGTTCTTCAGAGGACGAGACCTATGAGCATCCTTCGAAAAAAGCAGGAAGGAAATCCTGCAAAGAAAAGAGGGAGGAGGAGGTAGAAAGGCTCAAAACACAAGGAATCCAGTCTACAATAAAAATGTCTATTGGGAGGCGAAATACAAGACCAAGGCCTTCCAAGGGAGGCCCCAATCCCCTTAAGTAAATAATGAATCTAATCTCTTGGAATTGTAGAGGACTAGGGAATCCCTCCAAAATAGAAGCAGTTAAGGACCTTTTGAAAGTAGATCCCTCAGACATTCTCATGCTCGAAGAGACCAAAATAAAAGGGCAAGCCCTTCTAGAGATCAGTAATTCAAAGTGGAATAAAAGATCAGCAAAGCAGTCAGCTCAAGGGGAACCTCTGGAGGGTTGGCAACTCTTTGGATCGAAGACCTATTCCATTTGAATAAGCATCATGAAACCCAGCGTTGGATTTTCACGGAACTGAAGCACAAATCAAGTAAGTTGTCCATCTCTCTCTCTTCAATCTTTATGTACTTGTTTCCTACTTTGAAAAACGAGAATGTTGGAATTCTCTCTGTCTTTTTAGAGGATATTTCTCCTAGCAATATCATCATAGCTGGGGACCTTATAATATTGTAATGAAAAGAAAAATAAAAAGAGGGGCTCCAGCACCAGAGACCCCATGCTGGCCAAGGTGGAGGAGCTCACACAGACTTGGGATCTTTTAGACTTCAATCCTGTTCGAGGCATTTATACTTGGTCCAATAACAGGGTGGGACCGGATCACATTTCTGCTTGATTAGATCGATTCCTGGTACAAAGCTCCATAATGATTAAAAAAGATCATCATCACCAAAATCCTGCCTAAACTCACCTCGGATCATAAAGCCAATACATCTACTCCTGGAAGAGGAAGAAGACCTGGGCCCTATTCCTTTTCGATTCAACCCTCTATGGATCGAGAGAGATGGTTTTATAGAGATATTGAAAACAACATGGGCCCTCTATGGATCGAGAGAGATGGATTTATAGAGATAGTGCAAACAGCATGGGCCAAATCCTTCTCTGGATCCTCAAGTTATGTTTGGGAGCAAAAGTTGAAAGCTACAAAACAAGCTCTGAAAGACTGGATAAAGAAACCAACCCCTACTCCTACCGAACAAAGAAGAGAAGTAGTGCAATCATTGCAGACCCTGCAAACAGATATGGAAATCAAAGACATCACAGTAGAGTTGCTGGAAAAAGAAATAAAAGCGCAACGATCCACATATCAATCTTTTCGAAAGGAAGAAGAATACTGGAGGCTCAAATCCAGAAGTCTCTGGCTGAAGGCTGGGGATAGGAACACCTCCTTCTTCCACTGGCAATATAGACCAAGACTGTCCAGGAATCACATAGCAGAAATCAAAACAGTGGAGGGCCAAGTCTGCAAAGGCTTCAATCAAGTCAAAGCTGCCGCATAAACCCATTTCAAGAATTTATATAGAGAAGGTACTCAAAGCAACGATGAGGAGGCTGCTAACTTCCTCTCTAACATCCCTTCCCTCATCAGTTCGGAAGACAATGCAATCCTCTGTAGACCAACTTCTGAGGAAGAAATCATTAATGTTATATGGTCCATGGATGCAGACAAGGCACCACAGCCTGATGGATTTACAATCCATTTCTACAAATCTTGTTGGCATATTATCAAGGATGATCTCCAGAAAATGATAAGCGGGTTTATGAAAAAATCCAAGGTAGGTGGAGGGACCAACTCCACTTACCTTGCTTTAATCCCCAAAGATTCCACCCCAGATTCATTTGCAAGATTCAGGCCCATATCGCTGTGTAACGCTTCCTATAAGATTCTAGCTAAACTTCTAGCAAATAGGATCAAGCCGCTGCTAAAAATATTGATCTCCAGTCCTCAAGGTGGTTTCATGGAAGGTAGGCACATTCTGGACAATGTAATCCAAGTCCAAGAGACAATACATTCAAGCAAACATCGAAAAGAGAAAGGTATGTTGATAAAATTAGATATGGCGAATGCTTTTGATAAAGTCAACCACTCTTTCCTTTGCAAAGTTCTACTCTCCTTTGGCTTCTCGTCTCACTTTGTTCAGCTAATTAAAGCCTGCATTGACAATCCGTGGATTGCCCCCCTAGTCAATGGACGCCCAACTAATTTTTTCCAAGCTCAGAGAGGCATCAGGCAGGGATGCCCTCTCTCCCGTTTCCTATACATCATTATGGTTGATTCCCTTAGTCGAAAGCTCACTGCTGAAAGATTAGTTGGCAACATTCCGGGTCTCAAACCGTCCACTGGAGCAGAACCTTTGAACCACGCACTCTTCGTCGACGATTCCCTCCTCCTCGGGGGAGCCTCCATCAGAATTGCCAAAGCTTTTGACACAGTCCTTAGAAATTATTGCAGAGTCTCAGGAGCTTTAGTCAATGAGAGAAAAAGAGAAGTCTTCAGCTGGAATTTAGGCTAGCCCGAACTCACAGGCATCACCACTCTCCTCGGGTTCAAAGGCCAAACAAAATGGGACAGGTTTAAGTATCTCGGCCTTCCCATCATTTCTGGCATCAACAAAAGATCTCTTTGGAGCGATGTCATCTCTAAAATCAAATCCAAAATTTCCACGTGGGGAGGCTACTGGTTGACTAAGGGAGGCAAAGTTATCTTAATCAAATCCCTATTGTCTGCGCTCCCAATCTTCTAGGCATCATTTCTTCTCACACCAAGAAACGTGATGGAGCAGATCTCCAAACTTCTCATAGATTTCCTGTGGCAGGGAGGGAAGGGAAACAAAAAAAAAATGCATTTGGTGAGCTGGGAAGTTGTTAAAAAATCCATGACAGAGGGTGGACTGCAAATTAAAGACCCCGCACTTGTCAACTTAGCGCTGGGAGGAAAGATTCTGTGGAAGCTGATCCACGAGCCCACGCACCTGGTCAGCGTTACCCTGCGTGCAAAATACAGGCCCAACAAAACTCTCAGCAACCTCCAAATCGATAGCACAGTAAGATGTACGCAGGTGTGGAAATTATGCTGCAAAAGCAACAATTTCTTTAAAAAAACGGTCTACAGAATACCTGGCAATGGAAAATGCACGCATTTGTGGCTGGATAGCATCATGGGGAGAGAACCGCTGGCCGAAAACGTGGACATATCATATCTTAGAGACTGGATGGAGAGAGAAGGAGTTAACAGTTTATATGACCTCTCGAAATGGGATGAGCATGGAGATTGGGCAGGATGGGATTTTCATGGAGTCCCAGCCCAGTTATCTCTGCAACAATCCACACTCGTAGATTTGCTGGAGGACACCGCCCCTGTCAATAGAACCATGAAAGATAGTTGGGGTTGGGGCCAGACAGGTGTATACACCACAACAGGAGGATATAGAATCTTGCAAGCACCAAGAAACAACAGTCAAACTCCGGCTTTCTGGAAAAACGTCTGGGAACCACTAGCCATACCAAAAGTGAACTTCTTCTTCTATACCCTGGTGCACAATAAACTTCTAACGGTAGATAATCTGGAGAAAAGGAACATAATGGGGCCTCACAGATGCGTGTTATGCAACAATAACTCCGAAACATCCCAACACCTATTCATGGAATGCATTTTTGCTAAAGAGGTCTGGGGACTCATTCTACAGGACTTTCAGATTTCATTCCAACCCCAGAATTCTGTTGCAGACCTCTTTTCCACTTGGAGTCTTTTCTACCCCCAATGAATCCCCTCCAAATATTTTTAGCGCAAAATCTGGACAGCAATTCCCAAATATGTATGTTGGTAGCTTTGGTTGGCACAGAATCAACTGATTTTCAAAGAGTTGCGGCACTCCCCATTGCAAGTAGCTGCAAAAGCTAAATCCTTCCTCCTGGAAGCGGCCCAACAGCAGTATTTTAAAGAGGATCCTTCGTTATTCCCTAAGGAAAAGAGGTGGTTAGGCCCTCTTGTGCCTTATCCGTGTAATCATCCCCTCTCCCCACAAACTGTCAATCCAGATTGGCGCATAAGAGATGATGATGGCACTTTCTAGTCTTGGTGGCAGTCTCGAAATTTATCCACAATTTTTTTTGATGGGGCGTCCAAAGGAAACCCCGGTGTCGTTGGTGCTGGGGGGGTCATCTACTCCCCGGACGGGTCTACAAAAGACTGTTTCTACTGGGGATTAGGTCATAAATCCAACAACCAAGTCGAGATACTAGGTCTTATAAAAGCTTGCCTTATTGCTAGAGAAAAAGGAGTCAAAGACCTTCAAGTTTTCGAAGACTCAGAGATAATAATAAAAAAATTATACATGGAGGCGCGGTTCAGCAACGCCAGCCTAAACAAAACCTTGGACAGATTGAAGAGAGGTCTTCTAGACTTCAACTCGTGCAAGTTTTATCACATACTTAGAAATTCAAACAGTGAAGCTGATCAGATGGCGAACAAAGGCAGCTCACTCATGAAAGGACTGCTAATTGTAAACAATGAAAGTTTTGTTCAAACTCCCTGAGAAGGTTGTAAAACAAAAGCAACAATAGTTAGTAAACTGCATTGTATTAGGGGATGCTTTGGCAAAGACCCGTATTCAATTCAGATAAATAAATCCCATACCCGTTATAGTTAAAAAAAAATAAAAATTATAATTAATATTATTTTGTTAAAGCATTTTTTGGATTTTAGATTTCATGCTATTCACTTTCCTTGTATTTTTTAAACTTAAATAATGGTTTGATATATGATGTATATTTATTAATATTTTTATAAAGAATATATTTAA
>SNQJ01S0001147.1:194269-212290 GCA_010110895.2 Picea sitchensis | reverse complement strand
TTCTCAACATCACAATGTGACGAACATAATCCATTGTCAGACTATAACAAGCCTATTTCAATGTCATAATGTGACAAAGGAAAACCCTTCATCGTAATTTGATAACCATAACCTTATGATGTCATGTGACGAATAAAAGTTGATGTCACAATGTGACAAACAAAACCTAATGTTGCAATGTGATGAACAAAATATGATAAACATTGCAATGTAGTGGTGTCATAGTAAACTATAGTTAAACATAATCAACATGGCCCACCATAATCATATCCACATGGTAAACCAAGGTTAGTCAAGGGCATGGTCAACCATAATAAACCCCAGTCAACCATAGTCAACCCTAGTCAACCATAGTAAACCATGGTCATGGTCAACCACCGTCAACCATGGTCGTGGTCAACCACTTTCAACCATGGTGAATGACGACCACGATCAACCACAGTCAACCTTTCCATTAGAAATCCAACCAAGGTCTACCAAAGTTAAACATGGTCACAATCAACCATAAGAAACCATGGTCATGTTTAATTGTAATCTACCATGGTCATTGTCAATTAATATATTAATGTATTAGTACTTTAATAATGTATTATTAATGTAATACTATAATAATGTATTTATTAAGGTGTTAATACTTTAATAATGTACTTATTAACGTATTATTACTTTAATCGTGTATTATTAATGTATTAATAATTTAATATGTTACATTATGATGATGATGATGATGATTAACGTCCACTAAGATCTAATTGGTCTATCGAACCTTAAGAAGGTAAGTGATTACTTTTGATTCTTTAGAATTTTGTATCTGTGCTTGAAAAGCATTAAGAGAAGCTTTCCAAGATCACCATACTTTTGTTGAGTTAAGAGGTTAGGAAGGTTGGTAGTGTGATCAATATTTTGAAAATGAGATCTAATATGGGTATAGCCTGGACAATCTAAGAGAAAGTAATTTCATCTTCAACCTTCTTAGTGTCCTAAAGATGAAATACCTCTCTCATCCATGGCATTTTAGTAATTGATAGCCAGTTTCACTATGGAACTCGTGAGAATTTGTTATTATCTTAGAAATGCTTATTTTTTCTTTACACTTGGAAAACAGGGAGATAATTTTGATCTTATAGATAAGGGTTGATTACATCTTTATAATATAATTTTATTTTTTCCTCTAACTCTTTATCACACCCACGGTTTCCTTAAATTTTTATTTGGCGTTTTTTTAATAGTATCTTTGTACATAAAAATGGTTTCTTCATGATTCCCCAATGGTTTAGAAAATTTGGGTGTCTTTATGCCATCCTAATACGAAGGTCATTGGTGGTTATGACTTGATTTTGAAATATTTTAGGTAGCCTCTTGTCTTCCATGTTCTTTAACTTGTTGTTATACATTGGGTATCTAGTCACAACAATGATCTCAATGGGGGAAAAAATCGCCTCTAAGAGGAGGATGGGACAAAGCATATTTCCTTTAATTTTGAAGTTATAGGTTATAAAATTATTTTTGTATTTTCTTTATCTTTCTCAGTTCCGCGAGGAGATACTATATTGGAGACTTCACATCCATAAAGAATAATAGTTAATAAAGAGTCTCAAAGAGGGATTTTATTCTTATCCCAACTCAAAGATGGGTTGATTTACAATTGTTTTCAAGCCCATAATAAGCTTTCCATCCCCAATAGTCACTTTTCTCAATGCTATAATTCCAATTGAGCTTGTGGTGGAGACCTCCAATTCAAGATATTTGTATGAATTCACTTCCTCAAGTTGTTGTTTTCATATACAAAGAAGATTATCATAAGGGGATCTTATTGGATTTAATAATCATGACCTTAGTCTTATAGGTATTAAAAGTCATACCCATATTAGACAAAATCTTTGAGGATTCTTAATTGGTTTTAAAGATCATGGGGACTCATTTCCATAAGAGCGATATCTTGACATAAAGAGATTGATGACTATACCAGATTAGGTGACACAACTTTCTTTTCAAAGCATTCTTCTAAGTTATCAATGTATATGCCAAAAGCAGTGCGGGACAGGGACAACCTTGTTTGACTACGATATTGCAATTAATCTCTTTTGACATTATAGTTTTTAAACTTAGAAATAACGTTGTCATGCATCCTTATTACCAGCTGACCCTCAGCGAGAGGCATTTTTATCTTTTCCAACCTATTCCAAATGTTTTACTAGGAACCATGTCCAAAGATTTTCTAAAGTCCAACAAAACAACAAAAAGATTGGTTTTAGTATTGGAACTCCTCTGTAATGATCTAAAGGTAACAAGATGGTCCACGGTTGAATGATATCTCCTAAACCCGGCTGTACATCTCTTTTACCATGACTTTCTAATAAAATGCTAATCTTCTTTTTCCAAAATAATTCCATAAATCTTGGAAAAAATTGGGTTAATCATGATGGTCCTATAATTGGAGGGAATTTTTCTATCCCCATATTTTAAAATAGGAACAATGAGGCTTTGTGTCCATGGTTTGGGGAAGCCCTGCCAGTATTAGAATTGAAGAGCTTGTGTATGTGAGGGATGAGTTAGCCCTTCGATTTTCAAAATTTCATCTTGGTAGCCTTCAATGTCCTTAGCTTTCCATTTGTGAGCCATAGCAAACCTCTGCATGTCATCTAAAAGAGAAAAACTTCTTCCTTTGTGGGGATAATAGAATGGTGTCCATGGCATTAGGGAACTTCGTATTAGAACTTTTAAGGTGGGAATTCCAGTCCGTTAAGGGATTCTTATTATTTTCTTTAGTTTTGCGTTTTAGAATTTGGCTCAGACTTTCTTAGGATCAACTTGTATACTTGTGGTTACTCTTGCCTTTATTGATATAGTATCTTTTCTTTTTAATTAGGGGTTTTATGTATTAGAAATGCTTATCGAGTTTTAAGGGCTCATTAAACATCTAATGGATTTCCTATCAATTTTACATTATTTATCATACCAAGGGTTGGTTGTTCTATTATTCTTTATGGGACACCTCGAGAAAGAACTTGTTAATAGAGTGGAAAGGGTAGTTGTAAAATTATGATAGAGTTCTTCAATGTTGTCCTTATAAGGTTAAGAGCTTGATTCCACTATTTAAAATCCTTTAAGAAAATGTCAACTTTACTTTTGTCAAAAAGCAAATTCCTTTGATTATCAAGATTCTCTTCAATGGGTGCTCTATGCATGGAAAATTTTGGAGTTAGGGTTAAGGTTTATGATGAGTCAAGCTGCCTTGGTCATTTAAAAGGTCAAAAAGTTGTTATTTGGTTGGAAGCTGGGGATATTGTATATCACATAATCTACAACACTACTACCTAGCCATGAACTCCTAGGTCATTTGGTTGGAGTTTGTCCACTTCATTATTCCATTACAAATTATTAGGTCTTGAGAGTATCAGAGCTTGACCAACAACAAACAAATTCTCAATTAGGTCTTGAGGGATTCTTTTGTAGCTTTTGGGTTAAGACAGGATATCCCTCCTTATAGCCACATAAAGGACTATGGTTGGACTCATCATAAAAGAGTAGCTTGTTTGGTTGCAGTCCTAGCATTAAAGTGTCATAGTAGGAGGATATTACCTTTATTTTCAAATTATAAATATATCTTGTTCTAAATTATTATAGGGACATTTTTTTATCTAGATTATTTTCTTACTTGAGAGTAGAATTAATAGGTGCAAAATAACAAATTGCTATATACATCTTCTTAGCATTGGTGTGAAATTTCTATAGAAATGTATTTTATTAAAAGATTAGGTCTTATGAGGTTGAATGTGAGGAGAATTGTTTTTTTCTAATATAACAAATTATGCCTCCTATCCCTCTGATTGGGATTTTTTGTTCCATTTTGACCACAAGACAAATCCTTCATGTTAGGGACCTTATACTCCTGTTCTCCCAAGTTTAAACTAGGCAGATAATATCAATATCTCGGGATCCAACTTATTATGGGACCTTTGCGCCATGGAAAGCCAGAATGAATTCCAAAAAAGGATCCCAAGTGTCCCAATTCCTATTTATTATTATCTTTTTGGTATCTATCCCTAACAATAACTTTTAAATTTATAATTTGCCATTTCCTTCTTTCTAGCTTCTTTAATTTTTGAACTTCCTTCCTTAATTGACCTTGTTCTTGAGATGGGGTCTTTATTTATAAATATTTTTGACCCTTTTAAGCTCATAGATTTACTAAGTATGCTATATTTATGGTCGTTACAACTTACTTTGACCTGGATCAACCTATCTTTGTGATCAATTATTTTCCTAGCCTCTTTTGCTTCTATGAGGGTAAAGATTGTATCAATTTGTGATTTAGTTTTAATTCTTCTTTTACTATTGCTAGTGTATCCTCCTCTTGTTGTTCTTTTATACTAGAAATTATGAGGTTCAAGACTCTTTGATGCAGCTCATGGTTGGATTGTTAGCTTATTCATTTCCTCTTTGATGGGTTTGATATCAATTTGTTTTTCCATATTATTGAGGGTCAAATTGTTGTCTATTTTTTCTTCTAACTCTTCCCAATCACATCTCTCAAGTTGTGATTTTATTTAACCCCTCATTCTTAGGATTTGATTGTTTATCATTTTTCATTTCTTGAATTATATCCTTCATTGTTTGTAATACCTCTTGAACCCTAAGGATCTATCCTCTATTTGAGTTTGAATGGTATCTTTAATTTTTTTATCAATCAGTACCTCTAGCTCTATTTGAGTTTTATGTCTTTCTTCACCCCTTGTTTCTAATGTTTCTAGCTCTATTTGGACCTATAACCCACTTATTCCATGTAACCCGTGGGATCTCTAGGGTGTTTTTTGGGGGGGCTCCCCTTGTTGGGGTGAGTTTTTGGAATAGATTGGTTGGATTCTCATATTGAAAGAGGCGAGAAAATGTACTTAACTAAAATATTATTATGGATTCCTTTTATCTCTCAGATCTAACTTTTGCCGAGAGCAAAATAAAAAAAATAAAAAAATATGTATTTAAATCTCTTGGCCATTAAAATTAAAATTGAATCAAAGTGAAAAGTGAGCTCACCTCATTTGGGATGTCCAAAATGCTCCAACCTTTTGAGAGAGAAACCAAAATAATTTATAGCTTGATAGAAGTCTGGAAACTACATAGATTATTCCCTAGGTTAAAGGGTAAAAAACTCTGATTATTCTGATTTGAAACCCTAGATATATAATATTAGAAATAAATTATATTCCCGTTCAAAAACCTAAGAGAGAAGTATTATTCAGGTTCAAAGAGCAGAGAACTAGTGCAGTTCCAAACCCAGCCTTGATACTAATTTCAAAACCATGGGAGGTAGTATTCTGTTTCTGAAACCATCAGATATTATTTCCGTTGGGAGGAGGAGGAGGAGGAACCCTTGAGGAAATATTATTCACAATGACATGAAGAGTGTCTGTAGGCACTAATAAGGTTGAACATGAAAATCACTTTTCTTTTTTAGGAAATATTTCTTTTTCTAATCTTGCTAACTATTAACTCAACAAAAGCGTGGTGATCTTGGAAAGCTTCTCTGAATACTTTTCGAGCAAGAAACAAAATTCTAAAAAATCACTTACCCTCTTAAGGTGCCAATTAGATCTTAGTGGACATTAATGTATTAATACTTTAATAATATATTACTAACCTCATTAAGGTCAATGCATTACTAATTTATTAGTGTGCTTTTCATTATTGTTAAATACTTCAGTAATGCATTGTCTTTGTTGAGGGTATTTTTTACTATAATAATGTATTGTGTGTATTTCTTTATTAGTGTATTAATACTTTGGCATTGTACTTTAATTAATATTGTATAAATGTTTTATTAATTAATACATGACATTCATTAATATAAAGTTAATATTTTGAATTTGTAGTTACATTAATATAATGTAGTCCTAGAGGTGTGGGACAATGTTGTTAAGGCACTCCCTCATGTTAAAGTCATCATTTTGAAACTTGTGGGGACAAAAGGGTGATTTTTGGCCACGACTTGAATACCATGGACCGTATATGAAACAAACAAATATAATGATATTATTATTTTATTAGTGTATTACTACTTTATTAATGTTTAATGTACTAATACTTTAGTAATGTATTTATTAAAATATATTAATATTTTAATAATGTATTAATAATTTAATTTATACATTATGTTACATAATACATTAATCTATTAATACTTTAATTTGTACATTACAAACTGATACAATAATGTTTTGTTAATGTATTAGCTTACTTTAATAATGGTACATTAAATAATTCTGATCCTAATGTATTATTTTATTAGTGTTTAATACTTTATTAATGTATTATTACATTTATACTTTATTAATAACAGCCATGTACTAATTAATAATGTAGTATAAATTAATTAATACATTATATTATTAATGTATCCATCCAATTAATATTTTTACTTATAAATTAATGTAAATTAATACTAATTTATACAATGTAAATTAGTTATGGGATGAAAGAGTGTGTCCTGCTTGTGACTAGAAGATTGAAGATGAAAAACACTTTCTTTTCAAAATATGTGTGTCCTATCAATCTTTCTAACCTCTTAATTCAACAAAGGTATGGTGATCTTGGAAACTCTTATATGTTTTGGAGCCTGAGAAAGAGGCATTCTCCATATACCCTCTTCAGGTCTATAAGACCAATTCGATCTTAGTGGACATTAATCATCATCATCATCCATCATTATCATCAATACATTAATGTATCAATATGTTACATTACAATATTGATATATTTGATGATGATGATTGAATGCTCCAGACATATAAGAGAATTAAGTGATACTGTGATTCTTTGGAATTTGTTTGCGTACTCGAAAATCATTAAGAGGAAGATTTCCAAGATCCTCCTTCTATTGAGATTAGAGGTAGGAAGGTTAGTAGTGTATTCATTGAAAATGAGATCTAATATGGGTATAGGCTAGACAATCTAAGAAGGGTCTTTCATGTAGGCCCTTCTTATCCTAAAGGTATCTATGACTGTTAGGAATTGACCAACACCTGTTTCACTATGGAATTTCATTGAGAATTTGTTCTTATCTTAGCAATGCTTATTTTTTCTTTACACTTGGAAAATCAAATAAATAAATTTGATCTTCTAAATTAGGGTTGATTACATCTTTATAATACCTTAATTTTCTTTTTCCTCTAACTCTTTATCACACCACATTTTTTTCCTTAAATTTTTTATTTAACATTTTTTTTTTAGTAGTATCTTTATTCTACAAATGGTTTCTTCCATGATTCCCCCAAAGAAGTTTAATAGGACAGGAAGTCTTTATACCATCCTAGCTTGAGTGATGGTGGTTATGAACTGATTTTGAAGCAATTTTAGGTGACCTCTTACATAGCTTCCATGTTGTTTAACTTGTTCTTATACATTAGGTATCTAGTCATAGCCATGCTCTGTGGAGAGGGCTTGTTGTTCTGAGGATGATGGGATAGGGAGTATTTCCTTAATTTTGAGATTATAGGTTTATAAAATTCTTTTGTATTTTCTCTATCTTTCTCTCCGATTCTGTAGATACTACATTTGGAACTTCCACATCCAAGAATAGCTTGGTGTAACAAGAGTCTCAAAGGGGTTCTTCTTATACCAACTCAAAGTTCAAAGCCGGTTACAATTGTTTTCAAGCCCATAATAAGCTTTCCATCCCAATAATCCTTTTCTCAGTACTATAATTCCAAAATTGAGCTTGTGGTGAATATCAATTCCAAGATATTTGTATGAAGTCACTTCCTCAAGTTGTTGTTGTCATATACAAAGGTATCATAAGGAGTTTTATTAGATTTAATAATCATGACCTTAGTCTTATCAATATTAATAGTCATTGTACCATATTGGAGCAAAAATCGAGGAGTTCTTAGTTGGTTTTCAAGATCATGGGGACTCCCTTGCCATAAAACGATATCATCGGCATGAAAGAAGAAGATTGATGACTATACCGATTGAAAGTGGGGCCCGACACATTTGTTTTCCAAGCATTCTTCTAATTTATATGAATGTATATGCCAAAAGGGTATGGGACCAAGGGACAACCTTGTTTGACTCGTGTTACCAATTGTCTCTTTTGACCATGCCTCCAATGTTTTAGAAGAAACTTAGAAATACTTCGTTCTCCTTACATCCTGTACAGCGACCCTCTTCGAGGAGGCACTTTTATCTCTTCCAACCTATTCCAAAGGTTTTCCTAGGAACCATGTCAAAGATTTTCTAAAGTCAACAATAAAACCAATATTTTTTGTTGTTTTAGTATTACATAACTCCTCTCCAATGATCTTAAAGGTAACAAGTTGGTCCAAAGTTGAATGATATCTCCTAAACCCATCATTTTGGCTCTTTTAGGTGACTTTCTAATGGAAATGTTGAAATCTTCTTTTCCAAAATAATGCCATGGCTTGTCAGACTAATCATGTGGTCCTTAACTAGGGGTAAAATTTTGTCTACATTTTTAAAAATAGGAACAATGAGACTTTGTGTGGGGGTTTAGGAAGCCTTTGTAATGACTAAGTCAGAAGAGCTTATTGTATGCTGAGGGGATAAGGATTAGTATGATTTTAAAATTTTTTGTATCTTAGTGTGCTTCGTGTCCTTAGCTTTCCCATTTAATTACAGCAACCGAACTCTATGTCATCTAAAGAAGAAATTTATTCCTTTGTAGGGACAATGGGAATTGGTGTCCATGGCATTAGGAAGTATACAAAGACTTTTAAGGTAGAATTCCGGTCAGTTAAGGGAATCTATTATTTTATTTAAATTATTTAAGTTTAGAATTTGGCTCAGAACTTCTTGGGATCCAACTTGTATAGTTAGTGAAAATTACTCTTGCCTTTTATTGATATAGTATCTTTTCCTTTTTAATTGGAACTTTATGCATTATTGATCTTATCGAGTTTTAGAAGCATCAAAGCAAAATCCTAATAGCTTTCTAGCAAATTTTACATTCTTCACATCATACAGGGGTTGGTTGTTCTATTATTATTTTTATGGGACACCTCGAAGGAGAGCTTGTTAATGGAAGTGGAAGGTGGTTGTAAAATTATGATAGAGTTCTTCAATGTTGTCCTTATAGGTTAAGAGTTTTAATTTACTTGTTTGAAATCCTTTAAAGAGAAATGTCAACTTTACTTTGTCAAATCGCAAATTCCTTTGATTATCAAAATTCTCTTCAATGGTGCTCCTATGCATGGAAAATTTTACAGAGTTAGGGTTAAAGGTTTATATGATCAGTCGGGCTCATGGTCATTAAAAGGTCAAAAAAGTTGTTATTTGGTTGGAAGCAGGGATATCGGATATCACATAATCTACAACCTACTACCTAGCCCATGAATATAGGTCATTGGTTGGAGTTTGGCCACTTCATTACTCCATTACAAATTATTGGGTCTTGAGAGTTGTAGAGGCTTGACCAACTCAGTAGCAAATAAATTCTCAATTAGGTCTTCATAGCTTCTTTGTAGCTATTAGATAAAAACAGGTCCTCACCCTGTCCCTTAAAGGTTATGGTTTGGACTCATACTTAAAGTAGCAGCTTGTTTGGATTTAGGTCCTAGCATTACAGTCAAATTATAAATATCTTGTTCTAAATTATTATAGGGACAATTTTTATCTAGATTATTTTTCTTTATAAAAAGTAGAATTAATCAGTGCAAAATAACAAATTGCTATATACATCTTCTTAGCATTAGTTGTGCGAAGTTTCTATCCAATTGTATTGATTAAGAGGGTCAATCTCGCATATGAAATGAGGTGAATCACTTTTAACTCACCTCATTTCATATGTCCAAACGCTCAACCCTTTGAAGAAGCCAAAAAATTACGAGAATGACAAAGAGAAGTCCAGAAACTAGGAATTATTCTACCGGTAAAGGAGTAAAAACTTCTGAGGAGATTATTAAAAAGAAATTATAATTCAAAGAGTATGGAGATCTAGTATGCCCAAACCTTAGAGAAGTAGTATTCTCGTTCAATGAGATATAATTTCAAAACCATAGATCCCTAGTATGCTCGTTCCAAACCGCTTAGAATTATTAATTTCAAAGTTCAAAACAGCAAAAAAAATAAATTCCAGTAATATTATTAATATACTACTTTATTAAATGTATCAATACTTTAGCAATGTATTAATTAATAATGTATTAACCCCTAATTACTACATTACATTATTATTGTATTAATCAATTAATACATTGTTAAATTAATTATTTATATCATAATGTAAATTAATAATTTAATTTATATATTATTATTATATTCTACATTAATATAATACATTACATTAATAGATCATTAATTTATATATATTATTATATTTGTGTATTAATGCATTATTATTATTATATATTACATTAATGTAATAATTAATTAATACATAATTTAATTATATATCAATATATATTAATGGCGATCCCAAAGTATGTCAAAAGTCAACTAAGAACAACTACATTATATATATTAATGGCGATCCCAAAGTATGTCAAAAGTCAACTAAGAACAACTACATTTGAAAAAGTGGAAAATAACTAGGTATATATCAACCACTTTGATAGTTTTAAAGGTATATATCAACCACTTTGGTAGTTTTAAGTACTCTTTATATAACATGCAGTAGCAGCTGTGGTAGGTGTAATTTGGGTTGTCTTTCTCTATGTTACACAGTCACAAAAATTGGTTGTCATAGAAGAACATGCAAATAAGAAAAACATGACTGCGTGTAAGCCTAATGTTAAATATTTATGTAGAAAGGCGTACACCTATTGACAATGGGCACATTTAATAGGTTTTTAGTTCTTAATACGTTTTCTATGGACGAGGTTAAATATGCCTAGAATATTCTTAGTCGTCACAATAAATGAATGGCTCTGATTTCATCCATTAACTTCGGAACTGTTATAAAAACATCCCTTTATATGTTTATTTTTTTACATTTACCTAATCGTGTTTAAAAATTACTGTGTTCACTAACTTATTGCCACATCTACCTGATTAAAAAATATTAAGATATTCACACAGAATAGTGACCGCGTTTCTGTGCGCGTTTCCTTTCATTTCTGTGCTAAACGCGTTTCGTTTTAATATACCTTTCGGTGTTAATCACGGTGTTAATCAGCCACGTAATTGTGGCTGTGCTAGTCTATATTCTATAATTTTTGAGTTCCTGTCCCGTCGGAAGCGTTAGCTTGATGGAATATATATGGCCGTACTTATTATTCTTCTTATGTAGATATTTGAAGGTTGGCTTTAACAATATAAGCAAAGAAAGGAAAGTAGACAGTTGCACCCTCTGTAGATATTTCAAGGTTTGCCTTTAACAATATAAGCAAAGAAAGGAAAGTAGACAGTTGCAGTGCAAGTCCAACAACAGGAGAAAGCAGGAAGCAGAATTCTACTGGAGAAAAACCCTCCAATAAAAGACAACTGCTAAGTGGGCTTTGTTCAAACTGAAGACAAAAACCTCTGCAGATATACAGAAATACAATCATATCGAAGGTAGTCGATTCCATACAGAAATACAATCATATCGAAGGTAGTCGATTCCAGAGGATATCAATTCTAAAATTATTAAGAACTGTTGATTTCTGGCTATATTGTCGTCTGTATTTTTGTGGAGGAACAGTGGAACTAATATATATAAAAAAACTTGGAATAGATTGTCCAACACTTTGGATACTCCAGGACCCCAATTTTAGTATCTTTTGGAATTTTCTTGCGTATTGCATGAGGCTTGCGTATTGGGACAAAAATGCTGAGAGTAGTTGGAACATTGATACGGACTAGTTGGTTGGACGTTCGTGGGTTCAGTGTGGGGAGTTCTTTTTGGAACATTCATACGGACTAGTTGGTTGGACTCTACACCTGCGCAGGTTTCGTGTGGGGAGTTCTTTTTGACTACGTTGTTCTTTTTGGAACATTGATACCGAGTAGTTTGTTGGACCTTCGCGGGTTCAGTGTTTGGAGTTTTTTTTTTTTATAGAAAAGATATTATTGCTTACGTGTTAGTGTGAGAGAATGTATGTCTCCAGAAATAGTATCGCAGGGTAAGTTAAATGGGATGGAGTGGGTGAGTAGGTTAATTTTGTACTATTTTTTAATTCGATGATTTAATAAGTAAACTTATTTATGGAAAAAAAAAATAGTGGGAAGGGTGAAACCCACTTTTTTTTTCCCGGAAGAAATTATCTCAATTTTATAAGAGTTTATAAAATCATTTACAAATTGCTGGAAATACCATTCCCAGATCCAAACAAAAACCAGGATCAGACTGGGTCAAAACAAAAGCAGCCAAGTAACAATAAGAGGCAAAAAAGCCAGAAGGCATGGGTCGAATCCCCTGGCAAAAACCTCCGATTAGACTCCTGCACAGTCAGCAAACGATAGAGGCAGAAAATCGGCTTATATCAGGGGAGACAGTCACCAAAGTCTCGCTGTACCGATGCATACATAAGCTGCCTCCGATGCTCCCCAGCACAACATTGAGTGACAACCACCGATACAAATCGCGCCAACATAAAAGAACAGTGGCCAAAGCACAAGGAACTGGGCACAAGGAAGGACAAAAAAGTCAAGGAGGTTCGAAGAGATTGAAGGTGGAAATCAGACTCTCCCGATCTCTGTCACAGTGGAAGATTGATAATCTGCCCATCACTTGATTGAGAGCACGCTTCGAAAGAACAGCAGCCTCCGAATTGAAGGATCTGGGAAGTTGACGGAAGGTGATGTCGGAAAAGGAGCGGGCCAGCTGATGAGTTTTGTGTTTCCATCCGTCCACATGGATGGATTGAAGACTACTCTGATTATTGATCCAGTCAATAATTACTTTCGAATCTCCAATTACGTGTAGATGGTTAAGTGACCAACAGGAAGCAATCAAAAGAGTGGCCCAAAGGCCCAGTAGNGTGGCTATGTTCAAAGTTGAGTCTTTAACACATAGATCCACAGTGTATTTTTGGTGGCTATGTTCAGATTTGAGTCATATTGGCATGGATCCACAGTGTATGTTTGGTGGCCATGACCTATCTTACTTGACATGGATCTTCGTATGTCGGCATTTATGATTTGAGTCATTTGTATTCTGAGTATGGGAATGCCTACCTCAGTGATGATATATTATTGTACTGTATCCTTGTTTGCTAGCAGGTTTCCGACTGACTGTTTCTTGTTCCCTACACACACTCAACAAAGTATTTCAGCTATCACTCTGTTCTAACTTCATACTTTGGGGGGCTCTCTGTTACACATTATTTTCATCATCCCTATGACCTTTAATGATGTAAACCTATATGTTGCCTTCAGAGGGGTCGGTGGCCTAAGTTCCTAAAGAGAGAAGGGAGAAGAACTTTTCCTGAGAAAAGAAGTTGCATTTTCCCTTGTAAAAACCCTGTAAAAAAGGAAGTTCACAGGTTCCTATATAGGTGGGGTGTGAGAATGCCTAATTCTCGCAGGTTTCACCATAGCTAGGGTGCGAGATGTTCGTAGGTTTCTATATAGGCAGGGTGTGAGAATGCCTACACGTGGGAAAAACGAGCATTTTCTTGAATCTTCTAGAAGGAGAAACTTATATGGTGAGGTGGCATCCGAATGGTTTGGATCTTACTCATTTTCTTGATTTAGTGGGATCATCCTAACCTCCTCACCTTATCCTCTTCAACTTATAAAAGGAGAGGAGTTCTCATGGAGAAAGTTAGCTTTGGTTAGCTTTAGAGCTTTTGGGATTAGCTTGGATTGGATTGAGTTTTGGAGATTTTTAGCTTGGCTAGATGAGCCACTTTGTCAAGATAGATTGTGAATATTAACAGATCTATGCTCTCAGAATTATTGGAGTGAAAGTGTGTGGGGAATGAAGGAAAGCTGGAAGGGACCTTACGACATCAAGGCAATGGTTGTAATCTCTCTTTCACGTTTAATATGATACAGTAATATGATTCTTTCCTATTCCTTGATCACATACATAGGTTTATATTGAGTTTATGCTATTGCTATCACTTTGGTTGGTTGCGTTCTTTTGTAGGATCATCATTGTATGAGAGTTGGAATGGAGCTAGGATGGTGATGGCGAGAGGAAGCGACATTTAAATGGTATGTCACCTATCCCTCTTTAGTTAGTAAATTCAATATTTAAAACTTAAGGAAACCATCATGTTCTAGTGTGTTTTGTTCTAGATCTAGGTGGATCTAGGGAGATTAGTTAGGGTCCACACCTACCGATTTGTCCGATAATAGAAGTGGGGTGCCTTTTACCCATATCTGCAAATGGAAAAGGCGCTCGCCTTCTTCTGACTCGTTTGGTTCACTAGGCTGGAGCTTGGTGGTAGCAACGGTGGGTTTCGCGTCAATGATCCATCTTCCCTTTTTTGGTTCTGACTTAGAGTCAGAACCCACATCTGATTCAGAGGCTTTCACTTCGGTCACTAGTGACTACTTTGAGCAACAATCAACAATGTTATGCCAAGGGCTCTTATGGAAGCCGCACCACTTCCTAGTATACTTCTATTTCTTTCTGGTGTCCTTCTTTGCTTGCGGCTTGGACTGGTGGTTTTGATTTTGTCTATATTTTCTTTGTCCTTTTTTCTATAGGTTGGGGCCACCCTTTCCTGGTTTTTTCTGCGATGGGTTCCCAGGACCAAATTATCACATCTTTTGTTTGAGCTTCTGCTCGATTTTTACAGCATATTGATAGGTCGCGCCCAAGGACGAGATGTCCAGAAATTTCATTTCGATATGGACATATATATGTAGAGCACTGTGATACTTGAGCACCACATGTGGTTCTGAATCTTTGATACCCAGCTTGGTGCGTAGGGTATGGAAGATATTTGTGAAATATGGCACTGCTTGGTCTCTTTCTTTCCATAGTGTGGTCCATTTGGTATAAAAGTCATCATAACTTTTGATAGGGTAGTATTTTTCCTTAATATCATCCTTGAAGGATTACCAAGTGGTCACGACTATAAATAATGAGGGTTCCTCTATTTCCTTTTGCTCACAGAAATTTTCCCACCAATCTTTGACATGGGGAATGGCTTTGAGGAGCGCAAAAGTAATTTTTTCTCTATTTGAAAAGTTATGGATAGAAAAATACCCTTCTATTAGATTAAACCACTTGTCTACAACATCTTCATCTATCTGACCTTCAAATATAGGAATATAGAAGTTTATTTGTACCTTGAAGGGGGCGGCACCTCCACTCGAGCAAGATGCATCGCCTGTTGATACCCGCCGAAGGATTTGCGCGAAACTATCCATCATCTTGTTCCTCTGTTGCGTGAGGGATTCCTTAAGAAAAATTTTGAAAGGATCTCATGTCCCATCATATTTATTTTCTCCTTCCATGAGAGGTCATTTGGGTGTGTGAGAGATTTTGTCCTCAAGAGAAACAAGCTCGAGACCCAATTCTTTGTACCCTTACCTCATTGGGGACATGCATTAAGATGACAAGGATCAAACCGCTTTGATACCATTGATATAGATTTTATTAGAAGAAAGAAATGAATACAGATTATTAAAAGATGCTTAACATAGAATAACATAGGTACAGTAAAACTGGTTTTCTATTCAATAAGGAAATAAGCTGAAACTGTAAAATGCAGCGGAAAACAAGCTTGCTGGAATGGTGGTAGCTTATCTCTGAGAAGAGATGTGATGGCTGCACTCATTCACTAGAATATGATTACAATGAGGCTCTAAAGGCCTTTTTACAATAAACAGGAATGTCAAAAACCCTAGACATCCAAAAACCTAACCCTAGGAGATGAAGCGCCAAAAGTCATGTGCGGCCTGTTTCAGTAAGTTAGTACATCAACTTCCCATGGTTGTAACTTTTGCATACGATCTTCATTTTAGGCGCACGATAGCCCATTGGAAAGATCTATTTGAGGACTACACATTTTTATGTTATCTAGTAAAGGTCTTTTTCGATTGTTGTGAGCCCTAAAAACGTTGTTTAGGGCCTCAAAAAGGCCCCACAAGTCAGGGACCCAAAAACTAGGAAACAAAATTGCCAAAATGAACCAGTTGGAATAGGTGGGAGGCCACCGACATCCATATACATCAATCCTCCCCCCTTAGGAAGAAATGGTCTACATTGCGTTGAGTTCCCCCATTAGATGAGGAAATTTCTGTTGAGTTCGGCCCCGGGTGAGCCACTTGCCTTGGTGCAGGAGCTACCATGCTTTGACAACTCAATAAAGTTGATCCTTTGTTGTTGGGTGCCCTTGATATGTGTGTACACAATCTGATCATTGGATTCCTGTTGCATGCAGTCAAGGTTGAGCTCTATTGGTTTCAACTTCTCTGCTATCTTTAATGTGTCCAATAATGGTGGGAAATATGGCTGAAGGAGAGCCACGTTGAAGACTGGGTGCAGTCCAAGGAAAGGGGGAATGTTGAGCACAAAAGAATTGTCACCCACAGCCTTGTTGATGGTGTATGGCCCATACCACAGTGGGCAAATCTTCTGATGGGTCCCTGCAAGGCATTCTTTCTACAAGTGCAACCAAACTTTGTCGCCCGCCTAAAACTTATGTGGCACCTGGTGTTGATCATGACACTGCTTGTACTTGGCATTGGACTTCTACAAAATATTTTGAACCTGTTGGAGGATGTGCTAGATCTTCTCAATGAAATAGGTGTCTTTTTCAGTTTCTGGTGGAGTAGGGTATGAATTGGTTGAGGTGGTCACCAAGGGTAGTGCAACATCCATGGGGCCCAATGGTTGTAATCGCATCCCCACATGAAAGGGGTTGTGATCAGTTGAGCTATGTAGGTCTCAACTCTAACTATGTTGGACATAGGGAACACTCTCATCCCATGTGCGAGGGTTCTTGGAATTGTACATGTGCAAGATATGTACGATCATCCAATTGACAACCTCAGTTTGGCCATCTATCTGGGGGTGGAAGGTAGTGGATTTGGTGAGCTTGGTATCCAACAGTGACCAGAGGCTCGACCAAAATGTGCTGAGGAACCAACTATCCCGATATGAGACAGTGATTTGTGGGATCCCAAAGTGTACACATATGCGTTCAAACAATATATTAGCAGTGGCCTTTGTAGTGATGTTCTTCTTGTAGGCGGCTAGAATCGCCATCTTGGAAAAGCGATCAACAACCACAAACACACAGTCATTGCTCCTCTTGGTGGAAAGGAGGCCCGACATGTAGTCCATTGAGATGGATTCCCACATCTTGTTAGGAATAGTCAGAGGGGTGTACAAGACCTATTTATTAGTGGTCAATTTGGCAATAGTGCGAACGGTGTAGGACCTAATATACTTTTCGACATCCTATCAAAGTTTCGTCCAATAGAAATGTGTCTATAGCACTGCCACTATCTTTTCGACGCCAAATTTTCCTGCCACCCGACTGTAGTGAGCTTCCCAAATCAGCTTCAAGTGCTCACTTGATGGAACGCGGAGATGGCCCAAATGGCGCAACAACCTGTCCTAAAGATGGAAATTAGCGACCATTGAGTTTTCTCCCAACATTTGGTATCTGGTGGAGAATTCAGGGTCTATATCATAGAGGTGGGACCATCTGGAGGTTTCATGGCCACAAGAGTCTAGCACCGTGGTGAGTTTCGTGAATGGAGGTCGGCTGAGGCAATTAACAACTCGGTTGGTACTTCCTGTTTTATACCTGATGTTGAGGTGGAACTATTGTAAGTATGTGGACCGCTTCTTATGGCGGTCATTCTTCAAATTTCCATGGGTCTGCATGAACTTGAGCACCAGATTTCACTATGAATCTTTGATACCCATCTTGGTTCATAGGGTATGGAAGATATTTGTGAAATTTGGGACTGATTGGTTTCTTTCTTTCCGCAGTGTGGTCCATTTGGTATACAAATCATCATAACTTCTGACGGGGTAGTATTGTTCCTTAATAGCATCCCTAAAGGATTCCTATGTGGTCGCGACTGTAAATAATGAGGGTTCCTCAATTTCATTTTGTTCACAAAAAATTTCCCACCAATATTTGACATGGGGAACGGCTTTGAGGAGCG
>SNQJ01S0001147.1:173104-194219 GCA_010110895.2 Picea sitchensis | reverse complement strand
GTGTGGGGAATAAAGGACAGTTGGAAGGGACCTTACGACATCAAGGCCATGGTTGTAATCTCTCTTTCACATTTAATATGATACAGTAATATGATTCTTTTCTATAAAGCTTGTTGTGTTTTATTGTATGATTCCTTGATTACATACATAGGTTTATATTGAGTTTATTCTATTGCTATCACTTTCGATGGTTGTGTTCTTTTGCAGGATCATCATTGTATGAGCGTTGGAACGGAGCTAGGATGGCGATGGCGAGAGGAAGCAACATTTAAATGGTATGTCACTCATCCCTCTTTGGTTAGTAAATTCAATATTTAAAACTTAAGGAAAGTGTCATGTTTTGGCGTGTTTTGTTGTAGGTCTAGGTGGATCTAGGGAGATTAGTTAGTGTCTGCACCTACCGATTTGTCTGATAACACCTAGAGAGAACAATGGAGACTATTTTCCAATATATTATAGATGAATTTGGCACTAAATCAGATCTTGTCGATAATCTAGAGAAGGAAGTGAACTCTTTCTCATATAGAAAATGTTCTCTTGAAGACGAACATTTTTAGACTGGAAGAATCCAATACCCATCTAGCAAATAAAGTTGTCGACTTACAGGCCTCTGTTGATGAGATTCGTGAAGAAGTTGCTCCTCTTCAAGAAGATAAAAACCACCTATTTGATTAATATCGAGATTTGAAAGAAGATTATGATGTCTTATTGTTGTAGTTGATTTAGAAGGATGCGACTATTAAGGGCTTCTAGGACTGCAAATAGAATCTTGAGGAAGAAGTTCGCCGACTACACGATGATGAGAAGAAGATTGTCGTTGAACTGTTAGGCTCACCTATTCCTTGATACTCTTGTTTGTATTCCAATTGTTTGTAAAAAGACTAATGATTGTGTTTTATCTCTCAGCCTTGAAAAACACACTACAGGTATTGGGTCCCGACTGTTGAACAAGATGGGATATACCGAAGGAGGACTTGGGAAGAATCGACAAGGTATTTCTATTCCTATTACACCTGAGATGAAGTCACAAAGAATATGTCTTGGATATGATATTGTTGTTCCCTCCCTGTCTACACCTAGCCTTGTTGTGACCAGGGAATTTTTATTTTTTGGAGGAGGAGTTCATATTGGTTTGCAAGAAGAGAAACCTACTATTGATTGTGATGAATTGATTATTTAGTTGGTTATTCCTAACACACTAGAATTTGAACATGTTGTTACAAATGACATTTTTGCTAATATTCCAGGTTTTTCTACTCATGTAAGTGAACTAAACCTTGATCCCACTTCTTTTGATCAGTCATCATAGAAATATGTTCTCTATCGCCATCCTCTCCATAAAAATTGAAGGAATGAAAATCATGCTTTTAGATCTTTGCAGAAGAGGCGTGAAAGAAATAAATCATCTTCTATGTGTCAAAGGATAATTGTTGTTTCCTCAAAGTGAAAAACTGAATTATTCAGTTAGATAGGTTTGATGTATAATCCATGGGTGAATTTAAATATGTCATGGATAAGAATAGCTTCAAATCCTCACGGCTTCCAATTTATTGACATTGTTGTTGTTGACAATCTCAAAGATTATGATCTGTTGCTAAGGAGAGACTAGTCACAAACGTTGCAGGGTTACTTTTCACTCGCAAGTCTCATTTGTGGCTACCATAGAAATGAAGGATGAATCAAATAAGGGTAGATATGGAATCCCACATGAAACGCATGATTACAAAGTTATAAGGTTATAATGAACCAATCAACTTCTCTCATTATATTTTAGGAGTTTTTTTTTTGGAAACTGACATATAGTCTGAGCTCCTTCATTGCACTCCGACCGATGCTAATCACTGTATAGTAATATAGTTAGATAGTACTATTTCATATGATGTAGATGTAAATATTAAAATTTGGACTTTGTTCTTTGGTGGTTCTAGGTGACAAGAAGGAACTGAGGAAAGTTGCATTCTCATTGATCCACATAAATGAAAGACCGTGGTTTCCTCCCAATTAGAGTTTGAGTGAACCAACAACATGGTGGTATGAGGCATTGTTTCAAGGTTTAAGAAAGGCAATTGACCTGAAGGTAAAGTGATTAAATTTTTCTAGTGACTCAAAAATCATTGTTAGACAAGTAAAAAATTCCATGCACTTTTTGTCCCCTCACTTAAAAGGTTATCAACAAGAGGTTTGGAAGTTGATTAATCATTTCAATTCATTTAATATCACTTATATTCGTCAACCAAAGAATGTTGTTTCTGATACTTTAACTAATGCAACTTCAAGATTTTCCCCTATGAATAATGGTTTCTCCATTGAGTTTATTTCCATGCCCTTCGTGCTAGATAATATCACCAACTAGAGGGTATTCATTGATGATGAACAAATAGATAAATTCTTTACCAATCTAGAGATCTTCAATGATCTTGTCATAAATGATGAGGAACACAAAAGGGTTATGTAGAACTACAAAAACCGCTTGGATAGCTTCAAAGGTATACCAATACCTCAAGGATTTTTGAATCTGAGAAAACTATTTGTTCTACAAACAAGGTTTCAATCAACAACTAATGTGAATATGAATCTAGTTATTCCATAAGTCATGAGTTATCAACCTAGGTACCCAAGAAAACCCCCAAAACATCAATTTGAGAGCTCATAAGTTGATAATTCTGCTTATATCTAGTTGTTTACAAAATAAAAGGATGTATTTGCATGGACATATGGGAATCTGTAGATGATGACGCATAATCAGACAAAACATCATTCCTCTAAAAGAAGATGGAGAGCCTTTTCAGCAAAATCTACATAAAAATCATCTGACTCTAGAACCACTATCACAAAAGGAGATGAAGGAAATTTTGGATGTCAAGATCATTTTTAAAGTTCATCATTTATCTTGGGTGGCTAATCTAGTACCTATGAAAAAAATGTTTGGGAAAATCAAACTATGTGTGGATTTCCACAATTTAAATCAAGTGTCTGAAAAATATAACTACCTTGTTCCTTCAAAGGAACAAATCGTACAAGTTTTTTATAGTTATGAGATTTTCTCTTTACTAGATGACTTTTATAGCTGCAATAAATTTTTGGTAGTGGAATATGATCTATTGAAAACTACCTTCCGTACGAAGTGGGGAAAGTATGCATATTAAAGGATTCACTTTGGATTAGAATAAACATAGGTGTAATGTTTTGATGTACCATGGATATAGCATTCAAAGGATTGATTATTCATAGTGTTGTATTCTAACTCAATAATGTTGCTATTTATTCCAAAAAGAGGTTTGATCATCTTCACCACCTAAAGAGGATTTTTGAAATATGTTGGAAGTATGGTATATCTCTAAATCCCAAGAAAACCGTGTTTGTTGTTTTAGAAGGTAAAATTCTTAGAAACATCATCTCTAAGGAAGGGATTTCTATGGATCTATAATGAACCGAATCCATAATGTATATTCCCTTTCCCAACAACAAGAAGTCCACATAGTCTTTTTTTGGAAAGATAAATTTTGTACACATATTTGTAGATGACTTCATTGAAATTGTCAAACCCCTTCAGTAGATGATAAAAAAAGAGTTGTAACTCAAAATGGAATTTTATTGAAAATAATACTTTTGACAAAGTAATGGCTACCATAGTTGGAGCACTGGCATTGCACAATGCAAATTTCAATAAAGATTTTTATTTGTACACATTTGTATATTATCATTCACTTGCAGTAGTGCTCACACATCAGGATGAGCAAGGGATTGAGTGTCGAGTTTAATTTGTGAGCATTAATATGCAAAGGAGATAAACTGAATTCCCCAGCGACTGATAAAAATGTATTCATTGTTTATAAAACAATCAAACTATTCAGACCTGACATTCTTAAAAGCCATATTGAGGTGATAGTGCTCCACCCAGCCATCAGGTCATTGCACATGTATAAATAACTCGATGAGAGAAGACGAAACTAGATAATAGTCATCCAGGAGTATGATTTAGAGTTCAAACTTGAAACCATATTCAGGGGTCAATGTTTTTTAATATTGGAAATAGAAGAATTGGACCCAGCTGATTCATAAAAACAAGGTTAGGAAAATGAAATATCACTCTACATGCAAATGGTTCAATATGTTCTTGCTCAAATAGATTCCTGGTATAATGGCCAAAATCAATATATGCAACATGGCACTCCTCTTAGTGATATGAATTCCAAGCATTTTGTTCAAGAAAATCTATGATGGTGTATTTCTCAAATGTCTTGAGAACATGACACTAATAAAGTCCTTACAGAGTTACATGACAAACTTGTTGGAGGAAATTTTTCTAGCGATATGACAACTCATGATATATTCAGAGCTAAACATTATTGGAAAATGGTGTTCAAAGATGTCCACACATATGTTAGAAAATGTAAAACATGCTAGAAGTGCATTTGCAAGGAGAATAAACCAACAATTCGTTTATAATGGGTCATTGTTGAAGAGCCTTTTGAGCAATGGGGTCTGGATGTCATCGAAAAGATCAATCCAAATTATTCCAAAATACACAAATACATCCTGACTACAACAGACTACTTTATAAAATGGAATGAGATCGTACCACTGACTAAGATAAATGATATTGTTGTGATTCAATTTCTAGAGAATCATCTCATTACTAGGTTTGGCATGCTAACTACTATTTTTTTATATATTGCCACTTATTTTTTATCCTTTAAATTTAACTTAGTTTGTTTTAGATAATGGGATCATTTTGTAATATGAAGCTAACTATTATTCTGAGGGCAATGGTGTAGCTGAATCAACTAAAACAAATATAATCTACATCCTGAAACAAAATGTAGTTAACCATAAAGAAATTAGCACGATGTCCTACCAAGTGTTTTGTGGGATGACATAGTGACCCCCAAATCTTCTTTAGGAACATCTCCCTATTTTTTGGTTTATGGAAAGAAATCCATCCTTCCCTCAAACATATTTATGCCATCTCTCAAACTATCTCATGCTTCATGTGGGAATAATTAACTAATCATTCAAAGAAGGGTTGATACCATGCTCAAATTAGAAGAAGACAGGGAGAAGGAAAATAAGAAATTTGTTGTGCATTAACATATGGTCAAGAGATGACTTGACAAAAAATCTATAGGATAAATGGACTTCTAGGTGGGAGACCTTTTTTTAAAGTGGGACAAGCCACATTAAAAAAATGGTAATCATATTGAGTTCCAACAATTGTGCCTTGGTCCTTAGTGGTTGAAATTTTTTTCCTAGGCACACATAGATTGCAAAGCCTAGAAGGAGAAGTATATATCATTCGTATCAATGGATAAATTATGAAGAGGTACTTCACTTAGTTKCCTTTCGATTCGTTAGCTCATATATATGTAGATTTCATTTCTYTGCCTTCAAAATTTTCATTTGTATTCCTCTTGCTTTAGTTGTTTGATTTGAATTGCTCATTGTTTTCTTTACTTTAATCATTGTTTTTCCTAGTTAGTTTATTTTCAAAGAATGTTTCTTTTCAATTCTTATTCCTAAAAACTAATTGATTATATATTGCAAGTGATTTTATTTTTTTAGGATCCTTGAACTACTTAGAATCATGGAAATCCACTCCGAGTGTAATGGACAAGACACTGGTTCACAATCTCTTTGATCATTACCTCATCCTAGTATTTGAGTTGTAAACTCAATGGTGGAACATTGCTTGAACAAAAAATGGCTATGAGTAGCTCAGACCCAGTGTTGCGTAGACTGTTGGTTATGATTCTCTAGGGCTCCACCCACACACTTAACAATGACTAATGTTTCACTCAAATGTTGATGGAGTTACCGAGGTTTTACATACAACAAAGATTCTTATCATTAAAACAAGGATACTTGAAACAATTCTCAAATAAAGATATCATCTTCTATACTTTTACATGATGACCGAGATCCTCCATCCACCTCTTTTTCAAAAGATAAAAATACATGGTAATCACTTGGTAAATAAATTGTATCTCATGAGAGACATGCAAGTATTTCCATCGAGGTTATAGACGCTTGTTGTTACTAGATTAAGACCTATGATATCAGTGTGATTCCATAAAGGTTATGGACACGAAGAGAACATGAATAAAGTAGTCTAAATATTCAACATCTCTTGTATATAATAACTTTGTGGCACTACACTACCATTGGAGAAAGAACTAAGTCAAGAAAGAATTCCATGCTTTTGACCCAATACATAGAATTTTTGTTTTTTATGAAAATTTTTCCTTTTATGAAAATTTTAGGAAATAAATTTCATCATTTTATTGTTTATTTAAAAATTTTGTTTTGATTTCCTTATTCAAATGGAATATTCTCTCATATTTCACAAAAATATCATGAAATTTTTTTATAAAAAAATAGATGATTTTTTACAAATTTGAATGAATGAATAGAAGAAATAATTTCTAATATTTCACAAAAATATCATCAAAAATTTATTGAAATTAGATAATTTTTTACAAATTGAAGATACAAAATATATTTAGATAAATTCTAAAATTTGAAAAAGTTTAGAAATAATTTGAAAGATTCGCCATAATTTCTCTACTTACGTTGGGATCCTTGAAATTTTCCTGAATTGTCACTATAATAATGGACATTTATTCGGATGGTTGGTGCTATAAATGCCATTTATGAAAACAAGTTGCATTTGGATTAAAATTAATAGGTGTTGCAGTGCTAATATAAAATAATAGGTGTTGCAGTGCTAATATGACTTCCTAGGTGTTTTTTCTAACGATAATTCAAGTTGTTATTTTCTACAACATCGGTGTATATCATGTGCCTTTCGGTTGGGAATAACATCTGTTGGTTCAACAATGTGATCTTTAGGGGTGCCACTAAAAATTTACCAAGTAATAGAGTATGGATTAAGTACAAGTTACGTGGGGCTCAACACGATTATCAACACCTGTCTCTTTGCCATTCTAAATCCAAGGAATCCTTCGTTGTACAAGCTTTTGAACTCCACATTCCTCGTTGTAATGGGTGTAATTTAGGTTGTCTAAGCATTTGGTAGTAGAGTAATAATTGTCATGGAAAAGTGATTAGGCGTTATTGAATCCAAGGGTATTCCAGATGAAAATGCAACTTCTATACACTTTGTGGTAGCATTTATGAATTTACCAATATTTATGACTTTACTAGATAATGCTTAGACATAGATTTTGGTTGTGATTCTCTATGTTTTACAAGTAAAAAAAAGGTTGCTATAAAAGATGTTGTTAGAATATATAACTCATACTTGTTGTTTGTTGTGTGATTGCTCTTATGACCTGTTGAGAAGGTGATATGTTGAAATGACTTTTGAGTATAGGTTAGTATCTAGATAATATTGAGTTAGTGAGGATTGTTTGATAATATCTTAGTTTAGTGTGTAGTTGAGATATTATTTAAATCTCTCTCCTTCTATGATTAGAATAAGTTTGATCTCATAAAAAACATGTAAACTTTATATAACAGAGTCATAATATATTATATTAATATTGATTAATGCAATAATTTATTTTGGTATCAGAGTAGGATTGGGAACTCCCTTGTAGGAGGTCCCAGGGACATGCGAAAAGTAGAGTAGTATGTTGGCTGTGATATGTTATACGTGGTAGTGTGATTGAGTTTTATTTTGGGTTTTCCATCGTTTTGATGCATATATGAATGTGGATTTATTGTGAGATAAGGGTAGTTGTGTTGTCATGTGTTGATGTGAGGTTAGGGAAGTTGTTTCTGAAGAATTCTACCAGTAGAGAGAGACGTTAATGGAAACGATAATTGGAGTTGTTGAAACAAATGCATTGAAGGAATATCATGAGATTATTTTTGTTGTTTAATGGAAGTATAGGAAATATAAATCTGCAGTATCCATTTGATCATATCTATGAAGAAATCAATTATGTCAAAGGAGTGATGAGGTTTGTGTGTCTGCGTGGACTAGAGTAAACCACTCGGCACCTTCCTGCCAGAAGCTAGCATTGCATTGGATTTGACAAAAAAGAGAGAAGGGTGTACATTTCCCACTATAGAATGAGATCATGGCCAACGTGCAAAGAGGGATGCCGCCATTATAGAGGATATTGTTGGATAAGTAACGAATGTGATTGAATTTTCTGCTGTTGATATAGATTTTCCTCACTATATGTACATGAATCCTTGCCTCAATTTCAAATGTTTAATAGGTCGATTCCAAAATATGTTGTGTATCAAATCATCAGGGATGAGCTTATTCTGGATGGGAGCCCCATAATTAATATTGTGTCTTTGGTTATGTTGAGTTCTCCAAAAGAATCGCGATCCTTCCTTCTAACTATATCCAGTCGTGCAGACTCTCAGCTCTCAGATAAGTTGTTGATTGGAGTGAGAAACCGTGGGAATTCCACCAAAGTAAGAATTATTGTTACATAGTGCTAAAGAAGCCAAGGGAAAATAGGAGCTGCAACATTATTTTTTTGTTTCTCATATGCATGTGCTCTCTCTCCAATTCGTGAGCCCTCTGGTGTTGGGAGCATAACATGGTAGAAGAGGAAGCACAAAGCTAGGTATATGTTTTTTCTTTTAATGTGGCCAATGCACTCATTCATAAAATCATTCCGCAAGGAAAAGAGAATAACCCATGTGAGCCTATTCATATGAAAGGGACTCATATGAAAGGGACTGGTTTCATTTTTTTTTGACTTGAAATTGGAATTTGAAAAGTTCAAGGTGTCTTTGTGAGACTTGAAACTTCGCATTGATTGATGAAAATGTCATAGATTTATTAAATTTAGTATATAGAATATTGAGAATTGCTACCTCAATATGACATAGAAGTTACTTTGTTAGAATTCACCACTCTAACAAATGACAGGAAAAACATGGAAATCCAAGACAACACACTGAAAGGAAATGATTTAACAATGAAAGGAAAAGGAGAAGAGGAAAAGTAGGATGGTGATGAGATCTAAATGAATTTATATCTCGGGCATATGTAATGGGCTTGTGTTTTATTGATAATTTTTTAATGCTTGTTGTACTTGAATTAATGATGCGTATGTGATGCAAGGGGTGCATGATTAGTTGTACCCTTTGAAATGGACACTTAAAGGGATTTTTTATTTATTGAGTAGTATGTTTAATGCATTTATTTTGTTAACAAATTTAACAAATTAAACTTCCTCATGACGAATTGAGTGCTTTAATCTTATTTCACAATGTATCATCACATGCCATTCATCCTTAATTTCTCCCTGCTTGCAAAGTAAGCATATATTTCTATCTATTTCTATTGTTAGGCCATGAGAACTTAGTTTGAATTGAGAAAGTAAATGTTTTTTTATGCATATATATTTCTCTCGAAGGCACCATTTCTCTTTCTAAGTAATAATTTGGTTTATCTCACTTTGATAGAATCTCATTTTCTCATCACCTTTGTGCCACAACTTCTACGTTACCCTCTTTTGTACTAATTCTCAAATCGCCAATGGTTCATCCTTTATTTGACAAATCTTATTCTTCAATTTCACATTTTTAATCCATTTGAGTGCATCATGGTACCAACCCTAATCTAGAGATTCAATATTTCCTCTATTCCTATGATTTATTTCGATAATATATGTAATATATTGGCATAATGTTTCTCCTTTTAAAGGTATTATACTAGTTTTGTTAACATTATATTGTAAGGGTTGTGTATTTTTTTTTTTTGTAAATAAAAGGTTGGAACCTATTGTATTAAAATCGGCAAAAAACATATCTGTAGGTGATGCCAGCTGTCCCGCCTAAGAAGGAAACCAAGACAGCTGGGCATCCATGTCCAAGTATCTCCCTGTTTGTAGAGTAAACAAAAGTCGTCCAAGATATCTCTGCTACGTCCCGCCCGAAGGAAACCGGGACGAGCAGGCCAAGTCCTAAAAATGGTGCTATTGTTTAGAGCTAAGAGACAATTATATTTATCTAGCCTAAGGCGTAAACTGAAATAACTGAACCAAAAACAAAGTCTGGGACTGCATATCAGATAACCTCTGAGCCCGGGTGTGTGTCGTCGACCGTTGTTGAGTGCTTCCATCGTGCAGGAAAGGCGTAGACTCTGGCGCAAGTCGGGCATTGCTTCTTTGGTGTGGCTCTCGAGTGTGCTGCAAAGAACATGTCGAGGCGCTACTCTAATCTTGCCATGCGGAAGACCTGGTCCTCAAGCAACTTCCTCATCTCAAAGAGGAGATTGAGATAATCCCAGTCCGTTGAAGTTTGCTGCTCTGGGCGATTGTTGTCCACACGCTCCTCTGTGGTGGCCGCTCTTCCGCCCTGCTCGTTGGGTGCCTCTGCTTCCCTAGTGGGCTCGGGGGGAGGTTCTTCCACCACATAGCAGGGTGAGTAAGGCCTTTCATCACCTGGGATGCCTTCTACCAGTTGTGAAGGACCAGCCAGGCCAAAAGACGTGCACGGGAGCCAATTTACAGGCGCGACGAACAGGGTGTGCTCCGACTGATTTTCTGAACCTCCTGCCGGAATCCGCTCCTCACCGAACGCTCTTGGAGGCCTCCTGAGCTTCTGTCTGCATCTTCTGGTGGCCATTTCCATTGCCCTTTCAAAAGTTTCCTTTCGTTTACGGCGCGACTGCGCAGCATACCAAGCCGCCCCCGTCGCGACTTGCCTCTAATTCTGGGCATGTTGCAGTCCCGTTAAATGCTCCCAGGGCTCTCAATTGGAGTCGTAATATGAGAAAATCGACCGTGGTGCTGGTGCGCCTGGGTGCTCGAGGGCAGCCGACTGCCAAGACTATCGACTCATATAATGAACGCTGAAACGGTGGCTAAGGCTATGACCGCATCCATCATTTCCACCATTAAAACCCACTGGTTAATGCTGGTACTCATCACTTGCGCGAGGGGTCTCGGCCCTTGAATGCTCCTGCGTGTGTGCATGGCTCGTTAATGGGCGAGTTGACGGGAGCCGGTGGATGTATTAACTTCACGTCCCGGCTCCCCTCCACGTGGCTGCATTGCCCTCCCTGTCACCCCATTCGGGGGTAAGGGTTGTGTATTTTAATACCTAGTTTGTGTACTAATAATATTTTCTAAATCCTTTCAAATTTATTCCAAGAATCTTTCGAGAGATGAGAAGCCCCCAAAAAACAATCATACGAAATAATTGTATACACAAATGTTTTGAATAACAACTTACTTAATTTCCAACTTCATAACTTTGATTTTTTCTACATTTATTATACATAAAATAGAAGACCTAAATTTGATGATCATATACTTATCCCAATTATGCATTATTTTTACCTTTATTTTTTACATCATCTTTGATTTTTATAGATTTTAACCTTGTACAATATTTACTCCAAACAGATTTTGAGTAAAAGAATAAAAAAGATACAATTCCAAATACAAACATTACACAAAGATTTTTCCTCTGGAAACCCAAATTGGGAAAACCAACATATTCTATATGCATTCATAGTGATACATTGTTTACAATACAATATACATATAGGATCCAATGGCATCCAAAACCCTAAACCAATGACTTGGATTAGTCAACAACCCTAATTCCTTAACCAGAAATAGAAAACCATTGGAAAAAAACCATGTGCCGAAAAAACGTCCAACAATGGACACAAAAATCAAGGCAACATGAAAAGCGAGGCAAAAATGCGACACATTTCTCGAGGAAAAGAAATTTCTCGAGTGAGCTAACCCTACACCCCCCAAGGGGGGGCCTTATGCCCCCTCAAACCCCCCTGTGCACCCGGTGCAATATAGTCACTACTACTCGTGAAAATAATATAACACATACCCAACATTCTCCCACTTATTGTTTTCTTTGCATACAGGGGGTTATGGGCAGGGTTACATAGTCAGCAATCTAGGGCAGCAATACCCATGGATCCTCTACACCAAGAGAACTTCTCAGTGCTCACAGATTTTGTTAATGAATCTACAACATTCTTCAAAGTGTCCACCTTCATCGACAACACTTTATTTTCTTCAACCATGTCTCTCACAAATTGATATTGAATATCAATATGCTTTGTATTTGAATTATAAGTCGGGTTCTTTGCCAGAATAATTGCACTCTGACTGTCACAATCTATCCTTATATCTTGTTGTACCAACCCAATACCTGAACACAATATTTGTAACCATATTGCTTCCTTACTTGCATGAGTGGCTTCCATGTATTGAGATTTTGTAGTTGAAAGTGCCACTACAACCTGTCTTTTGCTCATCCAACTTATTTATCCTCCTAACAGGTTAAACACATACCCACTTGTAGATCTCCTACAATCTAGATCTCCAACCCAGTATGCATCCACAAAGCCATGTATATCCAACATTCTATCCAATCCCGGTCTTCCTTGGTAGCACAATCCATAACTAGCAATGCCATGCATATACCTGAAAACTCTTTTTACTGTTGTCCAATGCTCCTTCCCTGGTTTTGACATATACGTGTTCAAAACTCTCACTGCATGTGCAATGTCCGATCTAGTATAGACCATTCCATACATCGAAATTCCAACTACACTAGCATATGGAACAAGAGACATGTCCTCCTCATCTTCCTATGTCTTGGGACACTGATCCATAGACACCAACAGGAATAGGAACCTTGACCGATTTACATTCCTGCATATTAAACCTCTACAATATTTTCTCAACATATTTTCTCTGATTTAACCAAAGTTTCCTCTTTTTCCAATCTCTTTTAATTTCCATGCCCAAAATGAAATTTGAAGCACCAAGATCCTTCATGTCAAATTTAGAGGACAATTGAGTTTTCACATCCTAGATAATCTCCTTGTTATTTCCTATCAGCAACATGTCATCCACATACAAGACCAAATAAATAAAATGATCACCAATTAATTTAAAATACACACAATGATTCTCTTTTCTTCTTGTGAAACCAAATCCCAACATATAACTATCAAATTTTTGATACCACATCCTTGGTGATTGTTTTAAACCATAAAAGGACTTTTTCATCTTGCATACAAGATCCTTCTTTCCCTTCACAACAAATCCTTCTAGTTGCTTTATATAGATTTCTTCTTCCATATCCCCATGTAGGAATGATGTCTTCACATCCATTTGTTCTACCTTAAAATCAAATGAAACAACAATATATAACATAAATATTATAGAATTTAACTTGGCAACATGAGAAAAAATATCTCCAAAATCAATTCCCTTAACCTGGGAATAACCCTTTTCTACTAACCGAGATTTGTATTTCTCCACTTTTCCTTCTACATCCATCTTCGTTTTAAATACCCATTTGCTTCCAATGGGATTTCTTCCAGTCGACAACTCCACTATATCTCAAGCCCCATTCTTATCCAAGGCTTCCATTTCTTCGTCCATGGTATTTTCCCAGAGATTTCCATCCTCTGAATCCACTGCCTCCCTGACAATTATAGGATCATCATAAGCAATAGACAAAGAAAATTTTGAACAGAAATCAGATGGAGTATACCTTTTCGGTAGCCTTGTTTCTCGAACCGATATCCTCAGGATCTTCTTCTTATGATTCTTGTTCTTTTGTAGAGTTAGATTCATCATCCTTTAAATCAAACTCTATTTTCTCTGGTTCTTCCTTACTTGGTAGGAATTCATGTTTAACAACATCTTTCATTTCTATAAATACCACATCTCAACTATACACTACCTTCTTAGTTTCTGGGTTGCAAATCTTATAACCTTTGAGACCATCTTTATATCCAATAAGGATACACTTTTCATCCTTCTTATCTAGCTTACTATTGTTTTCCTTTGGAGCATGAACATATGTGTCACAACCAAATACCTTAAGATGTGTGAGAGAAGGTTTCTTACCAATCCATACCTCTTGTGGAGTCTTGTCATCCAACACTGATGAGGGTGATATGTTGACTAGGTAACATGTAGTACCCACTACCTCTGTCGAGAATTCTTTCCCTAACTCGACACCACTGAGCATGCATCTTGTTTTTTCCATCAACGTCATGTTCATCTTTTCTGCAACTCCATTCTGTTGAGGTTTATATGGAGTATTATTTTTTCGTTCTATACCGCACTTCTTACAGAATTCTTCAAATTCATTCCTACGGAACTCTCTGCCATTATCTGTCCTCAACACCTTAATTATTTTCTCTGTTTGATTCTCAACAATAGCCTCAAACTCTTTAAACATGTCAAAGACTTCAGATTTCTTCATGAGGAAATATATCCAAGTATTCCTCGAGAATTCATATATAAATGAGACATAGTACACAAGTTTTCCTAATGATGGGAATGACACAGGTCCAAAAACATCACTGTGAAGTAGCTGTAAAATTCCTTCTTCCCTCGTTGCACTAGAGGGGAATCTTACCCAATTCTTCTTCCCATATACACAATGTTCACATAAATCAAAATCCAAAGAGTAGTTAGAGATACCTTCAACCATACCTTTACTGTGTAGTAGTCGAAGACCTTTCTCTCCTATATGCCCCGGTTTTTTATGCCATAGCATAACCTTTTCTCCAGAGACTGTAGGAGTTATTTCTTATTCAACTCCAGTATCAGGAACAATGGAACTATTACACCCATCACTAATAGTGATTCTTTGAAGCTTATACAAAGTTCCAAACCAAACTCCTTTCAACAATACCATTGCTCCTCGAACCATCATGTTGTTAAAATGGGAGAGTAGAGTGATATAAACAAATATTCTATTACATACAATATCAATACAATGGACTCTATTATATAGAGTGTACAGGTTGTTATCAAATCTAACTTATTCTAAAGATAACTGGGGAGGTTGAGAGAATATCTCAACCACACACCAAACAAGGATCTCACAAATCCAACTCTCTAACGACCTCTTAATAATAGGATCACACAACTCACGTAGAGATTAACTCTACCTCTCAATACATTAGCAAGTATATTAGATAAGTAGGAATTATATATTCCAACACTCTCCCTTAATGACTACTTATCTTAATATCTATGTTGTCATATCTTCGTGTGCTTCCTCTTGTACCTGCATCTGATTATTGACGTCCATATAAAGAGAAATCCATCTACCGGAATACATGGGTCATCAGTCGCTGTAATCGCTAGTTCTATAGGAATCCTTTTCAGCTACATGGTTCATTCAACCATTCTTCCTCATAGCTCCCCCTTCATCACATCATCATCAACCTGGGTTTTAGTTCAACTTACCCATAACCGTGCTCTGGGTTTTCTCGGATTACCCTCAACCATGCACCAGGTTTTCTCGGATTACCTGTAACCATGCTCTGGGTTTTCTCAGATTACCCGCAACCATGCATCAGGTTTTCTCTGATTACCTGTAACCATGCTTTACATAGTGGTTTCTAGATTACCATGAACTTTTCACATTACGGGATATACAATGGCTCAGGTACATAGAATTTTCTAGGACCACTACATCAAAATATCCTAGTCTTTCTTTCAATTACATGTCTCACAAATAACATAACTATGCACACCTTCAAACCAAAAAATATAAGCACAACTCAATCTCACTTTATCACTTTTGTGAGTTAATTTGGAGGATGTGTGAGTCCAACAGAATGAGCACATACACCTCACTTCATTTCGCTATAACACCTCCAAGCAATGATGCCTTTTTCCTTTCTGCATCATCATCAAACAACGACAACATCCTCTGGGACAATGCACAACCAAGACTCTCTTCCCTTTCAGCTGGCGACTCTTCAAAACACAGTTTCCTAGTTTCAATACGCTTCACGGCAGCAAAGAGTTCTACAAACAACAGCAATAACAGAAAACTTCTCTTTCTCAACAATGAAGAGTTATCTCACACTCTCCTCTACACCAACAAGGCGGCTTCCTTTTACTAAGCGCTCCTGCATAACAACCAACGCGAGAATATACAACAAACAATGGAAGTAGATCACTCAGAACGACTACACTGCGTCGCTATCATATTGCACAATGCCTCTTTTCATTCTCAAATCATCACACACGATGGGACACTTTCAAGTAGTGATCTTTATGCAAGCAAGAGATGTTCTTCTCCCCTGGCGACTACTTTGGAAGCTCCTCTGACAACGGTTGCACGAGATATTTTTGCACTTCCAACAATGCCCAGTTCTGTTGACTTCTACGAATGCCAGAAGTGGCAACTTCTTCACGCAGGCTGCAAGAATTTCTCCTTCACGGATTTCTTTTACAAGAAGACAAAAGGTTGGCATACCACTCACATCTTCTCCAACTGTTATGGCCTGTAATCCATGATGGGTGTACATCATAGATGTTACACCATCAAACCTAAACCCATCAAATTTATACTCCTCCAACCACCAGTGGGAATTTGACATTAGAGACCAGAGCACCTCCCAGTGACCATAGATGAAGAGGCGTGAATCCCACATCCAATGATATCCTCGAGATCTAGAATGAAAATAATGAGAATCAGTTCCATCAAACATGTTCAGTCCATCTAAGACATTATTTGAAGCATGACTTTTAGTCAACGAACTCTATGATGCAGACTGCCACGTGATCAATTTCCCTATAGCATTTGATCCTCTTTCAGCAATGCATTATACTGAATAACATACTCGCCACCAAGAATGCAAAATAAGTTGCATTTGCTCAGTAAAAAGATCTGAAGATTCATACAACCTTTCATATATCCAACAGTATGTCGATAAGAAGCTCCTCAACGCAAAGAACAAATCTGCCCAATGCAGAGAGTGATTTCTAATAGAATTCTCAAACTCCAGCGATCGTTGACAGATCTTACAGCGATCGTTGAAGATGAAAACGACTCTATAGCAGCGGAAGCAACAATTCTCCACGCGAGCCTCAATATGTCGGCTACCTTGTCTAAAACAAATATGATTTCTCCTTGACACATCAATTCTAGATGGGAGACTTACCACCATCACAAGAGCTCTTACAACTTGTCCTCTTTCGTCCTCAATGGCATTGTGCTTCTGCTTGCCTGCCTGGCATTCCAACAATTACTCATTCTGGAGCCTTCAATCGACTGTGATGACCGTCAAAATTATTGTTGAACCCGTGTGCAAAGGTCCATGAGGATTCAACGAAGCATATAAAGCCCTCCCTCATGACATAAGACTTCCACGAACACATGTAACCTCTCCTCGTGTGCAGACTGGTCAAATTGATCCTCGGGCATTTTAGTGGTGTCTTTATCTCTGTAAACTGAACAAAGACTTCATGCCTCTGTGAGCCCTAATAGCCTGCAGTACCAGCTCCTTGGCTATCATCGCCAATGGCACCACCGTGAGGCATGTCTGTGCATCAAGATCGAAAACCGGATGATCATTTGGGCAACAGCTGTAGTGATCGTCACAACATGTGGCAGAGTTGAGAGGGAAGCAACCCCATGCATAGAAATAACCCCCAAAGTCATACATGCAACAGACTTCGACAACAATCGCATCTGTAGCAGCCACTAATCTTTGACAGTGATCGGATCTGTAGCCTCTAAGATCTGGCACTGAAATTATTAATTGCGCCAAGGAGATATACAAACACTTGCTTCCACTCACATGTGTATTTTGGTCCTCCTCCAATCATTAACATGTCCATGCACACGCCAATTTTCCACTTTTCAAAGCAAACACACCAATCCAAATATTTCATGCCAACATTAAATTGCATGACCAAAATAACTTTACAGATTGTTGATTGTTCCTATCCTCAAGGCAGTCTCTCTTACCTGTGCATTGTCTTTGTTGCAAACTCTACCTTCCACTAGTGAAAAATTCTCAATACACTCATACCATATGCAAGAGTTTCTCCATGACGCTTGTCAGTTCTTTCACACGGTCTCCACATAACACTCTTATCTATGTTAATCTTTGGTAGATGACAATATACTTAACAGACAATGATACAGTGGAAAATTCTTCATATCACTCATCATATGCTTCAATGACTCCTTCTCTCGCACTTTCTATCGACTCCTTCCTTAATCAACAAATTTATTCCGATAGGACGACAACTCCTTGTCAGTCCTAGCTTCTCAAAAATTATCTACTCTACTCTCCCCATATTCCTGGGCACTCCCGTGAGGGAGTCATGCCTAGCCCTGACGCTCTGATACCATGTTAAAATGGGAGAGTAGAGTGATATAAACAAATATTATATTACTTACCATATCAATACAATGGACTCTATTATATAGAGTGTACAGGTTGTTATGAGATCTAACTTATTCTAAAGATAATTGGGGAGGTTGAGAGAATATCTCAACCACACACCAAACAAGGATCTCACAAATCCAACTCTCTAACAACCTCTTAATAATAGGATCACACAACTCACGTAGAGATTAACTCTACCTCTCAATACATTAGCAAGTATATTAGATAAGTAGGAATGATATATTCCAACACATGTAGGTTTCATTTTCAAATATTGTTTTTACCCTTGCATCGTCCTTTTTTCTTACATAAATCAAATTTTTGGCCAATCCTGGGATGTGAAGAACACCAGGTAGTGTTCTAATCCTTCCATCTATGAGCCTCAACTTGACTTTTCCTCGACCTATGATTCTGGTTGTCGAGTCATCACCTACGAAAACATTCCCTCCATCATACCTTGCATACTCATAGAACTACTCCCTTTGGGGAGTCATATGAAAGAATGCACCTGAGTCAGCCAACCATGCCTCATGATTTGCATGTGTGCTTGAAGAAGCCAAGTACACATCCCCTCCTTCCTCCTTGGAGGTATTTTTCTCTGTAGAAGGAGATTCTTTAGATCCCTTATTTTTCTCAACTTTGGATCTACATTGCTTATTGTAGTTCCCTTGTTTTCCACATCTCCAACATACCTTTACAAACTTTCCAAGAGATTTAGATCTACCCTTAGACTTAGATCTCCCACTTGAGAACTTAGATCTTTTTCTTTCTTGGGAGTGTCCTCTTGCAAATAATGCGCATGTGTTCTGTCCTTCCATATTCTTTCATCTCATCTCCTCTGACAACAATGATGAGACCACTTCATCAAACTTCAAGGAAATTGTATTACTACCTATGGCCACAACCAGACTATCCCACGAGTCTGGTAAAGAACACAATAAAATGATACACTTATCTTCATCTAAAATTTTAATTTCAACATATACTAACTGACTTACCACAGTATTGAAGGCATTCAAATTCTTTGCCACCGAATCTCCATCTCTCATCCTCAGGTTATACAACTTCTTTCTTAGGAATAATTTATTTACTAGGGACTTAGACTGATACAACTTCATCAACTTATCCCATAAATCCTTGGCTGTAGATTCCTCTAACACATTCAGTAATATTGAATCTAAGAGACACAGTCGGATTGTGCTCTTTGCCTTCTAATCCAAATTTTTCCAGTCATCTGTTGAAGTTCCTGTAGGTGCAGTGCCTGTATCTACTATGATCCACTAATCTCTGTCCACCAACAAATCTTCCATCTTGAGCTTCCACAACTCAAAACTTTTCCCATTAAACTTCTCGATCTTCATTTTCGAATTGCTCACCATTTCTTTTCACCTGAAAAATCAATACCAAAGATATCCCACTGTAACAAGGCGTATCACAGTCATGGGTCAAACCCTTGACCATAAAGGCATCCCCTTGAAGCCAACAAAGCTCTGATATGAAATAACCTTGTACAATGTTTATTGCAAACATATTTTCAATAAAAGAACAGAAAAGATACAATGGAAAATACAAACATTACACAAAGATTTTTCCCATGGAAACCCAAACCGGGAAAACCAACATATTTTATATTCATTCATAGTGATACATTGTTTACAATACAATATACATATAGGAGACAAATGACATCCAAAAACCTAACCCAATGACCAGGATTAGTCAACAACCCTAATTCCTTAACCAGAAATAGAAAACCATCGGCAAAACACCATGTGCCAAAAAACTGCCCAACAATGGACACGAATCGAGGAAACACGAAAAACGAGGAAAAAATGTGACACGTTTCTCGAGAAAAATAAATTCTCGGGGGCACTGCCCTCGAACCCATGTGTGGGGGTTGTCACCCCCCTTGAACCCATGTGTGGGGGTTGTCACCCCCCTCAAACCTCCATGCGTGCCCGTCACAACATAAACACTACTACTCGTGCAAAGAATATAACACATACCCAATAATTTTAGGGTAAATCAATAACAAAGAAGCATAAGGTGCCTACTCCTTCGCCATTCTTCCTAATGCAATTTAATTTGTCACTATATGTGTAATGTTAAATTCAATCTAATTAGGTAAAGTGAGTTGGTGATAAAATTTAATTGAATTACAATTTATATTTGATGTTTATTAAAAATTGGTTTACCTAACAAAGGGAAGATGAACTAAAGTAATGTTGAGTAAAAATAACAATTGGTTTGTCAATGGGTAAAATTAAGTAATTGGTGGTGAAAGTGATGGGTTTTGTAAGGTGAATTGAATTAGTATTGAATATCAATAACAATTTAATTAATTTGTCACATGATGAGTTTTGTAAGGTGAATTGAATTAGTATTGAATATCAATAACAATTTAATTAATTTGTCACATGGGAAAGATCCAACATTTGGTGATGAAAGTGATGGGTTAAAATAACCAATATTTGTCACATGACCAATATCTCATAATTGGTAGTAATGCCATGGTTTTCAATATGTATTTATTGATTTGTTAACATATAACTAATAACTAATGTGAATTAGTTAAAGACATGAATGACCATGTGTGTTACTATATATTTGTTAACATAGATAATTTGAGTTGAATTTGTTTTAGAAGACATAAATTTTGATATATATCCACCACATTATGATTTTTAATAAAAATAAAGTGAATTGGTAAAAATCTTTACTAGCATGCCACTTAAACTAGTGGTTAGAAACTGACATTACATTTGCTGCCACTTAAACTAGTGGTTAGAAACTGACATTACATTTGCTAGAGTTATAATATTAAATCTTGATTTATCATTAAATCTCACATACATATTACATATTTTTAACTAAAAAATAGAGAAGTAAATATCATAATAATTATAAATATGAATAAAGTGAATTAATAAAAATTATATATATATATATATAATCATTTACCATTTACAAATCCTATGAAAC
>SNQJ01S0001147.1:108113-153048 GCA_010110895.2 Picea sitchensis | reverse complement strand
TCGTTAACTTGTATATATGTAGATTTATTTTTTTTGCCTTCAAATTTTTCATTTGTATTCCTCTTTCCTTCTTTGTTTGATTTGAATTGGTCATTGTTCTCTTTGCTTTAATCATTGTTTTTATTAGTTAGTTTATCTTCAAAGAATGTTTATTTTCAATGCTTATTCCCAAAAACCGATTGGTCATATATTGCAAGTGCTTTTATTGTTTTAAGATCCTTGAGCGCATCTGCTTAGAATCATGGAAATCCACTCTGAGTGTAATGCACAAAACATTGGTTCACAATCTCTTTGATCATTACCTCATCCTAGTATTTGAGTTGTCAACTCAATGGTGGAACATTGCTTGAACAAAAAATGGCTATGAGTAGGTCAAACCCAGTGTTGGGCAGACTCTTGGTTATGATTCTCTAGGGCTCCACCCACACACTTAACAATCATTGATGTTTCACTCAAATGTCGATGGAATTACCAAGGTTTTAAATACAACGAATATGCTTATCATTAAAACAAGGGTACTTAAAACAATTCTCAGATAAAGGTATCATCTTGTATGCCTTTAAAGGATGACCGAGATCCTCCATCCACCTCTTTTTCAAAAGATAAAATCACATGGTAATCACTTGGTAAAGACATTATATATCATAAGGTACATGCAGGTATTTCCATCGAGGTTATCGACACTTGTTGTTACCAGATCAAGGCCTATGATATCAGTGTGATTCCATAAGGCTATGGACACCCACTGGCAGCGGAGTGACATCAAGAGAACATGAACAAAATAATTTGAATCTTCAAAGAATTCCATGCTTTTGACCTAATACATAAAAATTTTGTTTTGAATGAAAAAGTTTCCTTTTATGAAAATTTTAGGAAATAAATTTCATGATTTTATTATTTATTCAAAAAAAATTCTTTAATGGCCTTATTCAAATTGAATATTTCTCATATTTCACAAAAATATCATGAAGTTTTTGATAAAAAATACATAAATTTTTACAAATTTAAATGAATATAAAGAATAATTTCTAATATTTCACAAAAATAACACCAAAATTTTATTGAAATTAGATGATTTTTTGCAAATTGAAGATTCAAAATATATTTAGATAAATTCTAAAATTTGAAAAAGTTTAGAAAGAATTTGAAAGATTCACCATAATTTCTCTACTTACGTTGGGATCCTTGAAATTTTCCATAATGGCCATTTATTCCTAGGTGTTTTTTCTAACGATAATTCAAGTTGTTATATTCTACAATGTTTTATGTATATAATATGTCTTTTGGTTGGGAATAACATATGTTGGTTCAACATTGTGAGCTTTAGGGGTGCCATTGAAAATTTACCAAGTAAGAGGGGATTTGATTCTGGCTTAAGTACAAGTTACGTGGGGCTCAACACGATTATCTACACATGTCTCTCTGTCATTCTAAAGTCAAGGAATCCTTCATTGTACTAGCTTTTGAACTGTGCAGTCCTCGTTGTAATGGGTGTAATTTAGGTTGTAAGCATTTGGTAGTAGAGTAATAATTGTCATGGAAAAGTGATTAGGCGTTATTGAATCCAAGGGTATTCCAGATGCAAATGCAGCTTCTATACACTCTGTGGTAGAATTTATGAATTTACCAACATTTATGATTTTACCCGAGAATGCTTAGACATAGATTTTGGTTGTGATTCTCTATGTCTTATAAGTTAAAAAAAAGGTCGCTATAAAAGATGATGACTTTTGATATGATGAAATGACTTGTGAGCATAGGTTAGTGTTTAAATGAGATTGAGTGAGTGGAGGTTGTTTGATAAGATTTTAGTTTGATGTGTTGTTGATATAATCTCTAAACCTCTCCTTTTATGATTGGAATAATTTAGATCTCATAAAAATATGTAGAATTTATATAATGGAGTTACAATATATTATATTGATATTGATTAATGCAATAATTTATTTTGGTATTAGAGTAGGATTGGGCACTCCCTTGCAGGAGGTCCCAGGGACATGTGAAAAGTAGAGTAGTATGTTGGTTGTGATATGGTATCCATGGTAGTGTGATTGAGTTTTTTTTTGGTTTGACCATCATTTTGATGTGTATATGAATCCGTGGATTTATTGTCAAATCAAGATAGTTGCGTTGTCATGTGTTGATGTGAGGTTAGGCAAGTTGTAAAGCAGCCAAGGGAACGATAGGAGTTACAACATTAATTTTTTTGTTTCTCATATGCATGTGCTCTCTCTCCGATTTGTGAGCCCTCTAGTATTGGGAGAATAACATGGTAGAAGAGGAAGCACAAAGCTAGGTATATGTTTTGTCTTTTAATGTGGCCAATAAACTCATTCATAAAATCATTCTGCAAGGAAAAGAGAATAACCCATGTGAGCCTATTCATATGAAAGAGATTGTTTTCATTTTTTTTGGACTTGAAATTTTTATTTGAAAAGTTCAAGGTGTCTTTGTGAGACTTAAAAGTTCACATTGATCGATGAAAATGTCATGGATTTATTAAATTTAGTATATTAAGACTTGCTACCTCAATATGACCTAGAAGTTACTTTTTTAGAATTCACGACTCTAACAAATGACATGAAAAACAGGGAAATCCAAGACAACGATTTAACACTGAATATTTAGAAGACAAAGAAGGAAATGCAGAAGAGGCAAAGTAGGATGGTGATGAGATGTAAATGAATTTATATCTCGGGCATATGTAATGGCTTTGTGTTTTATTTATAATTTTTGAATGCTTGTTGTACCTGAATTAATGATGCGTATGTGATGCAGGGGGTGCATGATCACTTATACTCGATGTTATCACATGCAATTTTTTATAAGTTTTGGTAGAAAAATTGGGTTTGAAAAATAATTGTGCTCTTGGATTTATTTTGGGGAAAATTTGTCTAAATAAAAAATTTGGCTTTTATAAACAAAATTGGTTCTCGGGCTTATATAGGGCTATTGTTTCATAGTGGGCCTAATGGTTAAGAACATGTGTTTCCTCTTAAGAGGTCACAGGTTCAAATCCAGAGGGGGGTAGGGTATGTATACCTTTGTAGACTTTACCAGTCAAATCGTTGGGCTGAGCTAAGTCACGGGCTGAGCTATCAAATCAATTATTCAAGCCAAATGTAAGTCACATGGAGGAGGAGGTCACAAGGGGCGTGTTTAAGTGCACTACACGGGTAGGGTATGTATATCTTTGTAGACTTTACCAGTCAAATCGTTGGGCTGAGCTATCAAATCAATTATTCAAGCCAAATGTAAGTCACATGGAAGAGGAGGTCACAAGGGGCGTGTTTAAGTGCAATACACGTAAACTAATGTTAGAACCACTAGTGTATAAAACTACTAAAATACATGTTCACCCAGATCATGTGGGATATGTCGCATAGATCAAAACTATGGCGCTAAACAAGATATTCAAACCTTTATGCACCCAAAATGAAAACACGTCCATGTGCCAAACCAGGGATAACATTCATCGCCAGCAGATTATCCAAGTGTCGAAAAAAATTGTTTTAGTCAAAAGCTAAAGAATGTTGAGAACACCAAATGTCTTTGCCTATACAAATGCGTAAAGGAGGGGGGGACAATTTGGTAGTGAATCAAGAGTTGGGATGAAGCAATTTCATGTGCACCTGTTTTTCTTATTTTGAAGCAAATGTTTCAGGGATGTGTAGCAATTTCCTCAGGAAATTTTTTTATGGATGTTTTATTGCAACATATATRTCATAGGTTTTTCAATCCACAGTCGAAGCTATATGATTCAACAATAAATACTTTAATCACATGCATATTAATTGGGGAATTCCCATTTGAAATATCGCTTTAGGACCTAAAAGTGAAGGCATGACAGACATAGTTAAATGAATTCATGAAGAGCTCTGTACTGTGCATGCCAATAGCCACACTTGTATGGAATGTGCAAATTCTACTTTTGTTTCAGTGCGTTGTGGTATTGAAGAAGCAGGAATAAATGATGGGGAGGTGGGTTACCCCATAATTGTATCAGAGTTAGATGGTGTGGATATCAACTGTGTAAATGTTCCCGAAGAAGAAAATGTGGTCAAGTACCCTCATTTCCAAGTGTTTATCGTCGAGTCAATAAGGTTTTGATTGTCAAATAAAGAAAATATTCAGAGGAAAACAACAATTTCCTTTCGCAACTACAACAACTTTTTTCTAGTCTACGCAGTTTCTTAAATTTGTATACATCCATCTCAATGAAAAAAATTGAATTTACAGTTGTGCACCACGACACACTGTACAACTGTCTTAGTGATGCTTTTGCGAAAAAACTTGGATTTTTTTCTTCCCAAGGTTTAATCAATGGGATGATGATGAAATAACCAATGTAGATGCATGAGCAGAGCAGGTTTATCAGTCAGAGGTAGTTTGGATTCATTTTTTGCAATGTTGAGGTACATTAGGATTATGAAGTTTTGAGAAGTAAGTGATGTTTTGAAGGAGGTTGAAGAGGTTCTCAGGCACCTTAACATCATCATGAGGCCAAAATCACCATCGGTTATTCATCAGCCATCGTTTAAATCCAACCAAGTAGATGAAATGGGAAAAGGAACCTCGCTACACAAGTTTGTTGCGCATTTCCTGTAGGTTTCTGTTGTGCAACGAACGAGCTGTGCAACTGTAACAGAGCATCCAGAACTTCTCCAGGTCGACAAGGACAGGTCAGCAAGTGTGCCATCTCATCTAAAATGAATTCCAAGGTCGAGGATCATCATATTAGGGACTCAAGGATTTTTGTCATCAAGTTGTTATATATAATTAATGAGTCAATTTTGACTCCTCCTTTTCAACAGTCAGTTTTCGAATTTATTCCTATTTTGAATGGAAACCAGTGGGATTCGAATCCCTTAGCCCAGGAGGATACTTTTTTTTATACATTTTGTAAATTTCATGAACAATGGGGCTCGATGGGAGAGAATGAGACTCTTTTGTATTGGATTTTGATTTCTTACCTTAATACAAATATCAGTGTAGAAGTATCGAGTGCTTTCACAGCAGAGATTCCTAATGATAATGTTTTGAGATATGTTCTTTTTTATGTGTATGCGATATTTTCTCTTTGTTTATCATTTATGTGTTAGTCTTCAAGTATTTAAACTGAAATATGTTTGGAACTCATTCTTGTTAGATGCTCCACTTTATATATAGTTAAATATTCTTTCATCTTGTAAAATTGTATGTTCAGAATTCATCATGAGTTTGATTCTCTGTTCATGGAAATTTGTCATTTTTGGTTATTCTTCTAAAATTATATCAAGAATTCATTCCAAGTTAGATGCAGCTAGATGCTCTTGGTGTAATGGGTTGTTGATCTTCTCATTTATGCTACCATTCCATAACTGATTTATTCACTGAGAAACATTGTCTACAATGCCTCTTTTTCCTGGAACATTCATCACCAATCACTGAAAATTATCAGTTACAATTATTTTGACTCCATTCCTAATGTATTTCTCTATCTGCTCTTCCACCACATCTTAAAACCTTATTTATATTTTAGATTTGGCCACTGAGCGTAATTTACATTTAGAGAGTCCTCTAGCCAAGGGAAATTATGGAGTGCTAAAACCCGACACTCCGTAGTTTTGGTACAAGTTGTATTGCCTTGTCATAGGAAAGTTAGTTCCCCATGTTTGTTGTAATATTTGTACCTATTTTTCAAGCATATGTGTTGTGGTGCAGATTCACATGGAGTTATCCCTCTTATGCATAGATAGGATGTGGATCAAGTTTGTACCCATAGCCTAAGCTTGATGAAGGTCAAAGAAGTGAAAGTCTTTGATTCAGGGGCACTTTGAGATGAAAGAATCTCAGAGAGTGTGGGACCAAATTTTGATTAAGGGAGAATTTAATATATTGATCAACTACGTAGATGAAAATCATTTCTACAGAATTGGTGAGTACAACGGTTGGTACCCATGTATCTTGATAGATGAATTGTTTTTTATATGGATATAAATAATCTAATTTGTACAGGTACGGGAGAAAGAAACATGAAAGTTTGTGGATAAATGTTAGAGTGAAATTAATAATGGACCAATATTAGCAATCAACAAGCACAACCAACAAGAGAAAACAAAAGGACTAAAGATACAATAAAAATGTATTCATTAAGGGGGAATGTTGGAATATATAACTCAACTGTCTCATACATGTTGCTTGTTGTATGATTTTTTTCATGACCTATTGATAAGGTGACATGATAAGATGATCTGTGAGTATAGGTTAGTGTCTATATGAGATTGAGTGAGTGGAGGTTGTTTGATAAGCTCCTAGTTTGATGTGTGGTTGAGATATTCACTCGACCTCTACTTCTATGGTTGGAATAAGTTAGTTATCATAACAACATGTAGACTCTACATAATGGAATCACAATATATTACATTGGTATTGATTAATGAAATAACATATTTGGTGCAAATAAGAAATACATGATTCTCGCGCTTACTTCCATTGTCATTGTTGCAAATTCTATAACTTTTTAGTTTCTACCTCATGGGAAGCGTCACCGTTAGGGAATCTATATGATTGTACTTATTATTATCTTGATGGATCCTCTGTATATACCCTTCAAGGTTACCTTGACTGATATAGCAATGACAGGAAAGTAAACAGTTGCAGTGCAAGTCAAATAATAGGAGAAGCAAGCAGAAGAATTTGTAAGGTACCAAATATATTATAATAATTGAAAACAAAAATATTACAGAGAATAACAATGGAAAAACACAATAGATGAAACCGCAACACCAAAATAATACCTTTATTGATGGGAAACAATGTTCACTTGCCTCTTTGAGAAGGAAACCTCCGGTAGAGTAGTGCTCTATTACAATAATTATCAAGACAAACTGTCCAATACCTCCTATGTTTATTTATACCAATTCTATCTTGTAAGGAAACTTCTAGAGGAATATCTTTCTAGAAGCGGAAGTTTCTATTAGGTCTTCTTACATTCACTTGTTATCCTTTATTTAATAGTACTTATTAACTAATGCTTTCCTTTATTACATAGAAAACATGTCATACTAACTAATGATCCACAAATAAGGGTTCGAATCGGATCCTAACATACCCTCCCCCTTCAAAAGAGGCCTTGTCCTCAAGGATGAAGATGCAAAAATTGTTGGAGTATGGCTAATGGTTCCCAAGTTGCATCCTTTGGAGATGTGTCCTTTCACTTGATCAACACTTCCTTGATAGATCTGCCATGCAACCGACATTCATGTGCATTGAGTACTATTTTTGGTTGGAGCCAAAGGGAGCCTTCTTCATCTAATTCAAGAAGAATGGTTTGGACCCTGCAATTCTTTCCCACTACTTTATTCAAACAGGAAACACGGAACACTGGATGGATTTTGGAAGTAGTTGGAATGGCTAATTTGTAGACCACTGAACCAATATGCTTGATGATCTGACAGGGGCCATAAATTTTTTGTGCCAACTTGTGATGTCCCTAAGTGTTGAGAGATGTGTGTTTGTAAGGTTGGAGTCTGAGAAACACCTGATCACCTTCTAGAAAAACCTTTTCTAAATGATGTTGGTTTGCCTATTGATTCATGAGATTTTTAGCTATGTGGAAGTTATCCTTCAGAGTCGCGAGGGTGGTTGTTCAATATTGTAACATTGTATCAATACATTGAACCTTTGATGTTCCTGGAAGATAGGTAGTGACTATAGGTGGTTGTTGGCCACACACTGCTTCATATGGGGTCATTTTAGTGGTCGTATGATATGAAGTATTTCACCACCATTTTGCCAAAGGAATCCATTGCACCCACTGGTGTTGTTTATCATAAGAAAACTATCACAAGTAGGTTTCCAAACATTTGTTGACCACTTCCATTTGACTATTTGACTAGGGTGATATGTGGTCCTCATGTTCAGTTGGGTGCCCTGTAATTTAAACAACTCTTGCCAAAATGTGCCGGTGAAAGTTGGGTCACGATCAAATGAAATAGAGGTGGGCATGCCATGCAACTTGAAAATATGATCAAGAAAAACTTGATCTACGAATGTCGATGTGAAAGGGTGGGGTAATGCACAAAAATGATCATACTTGGAGAGGCGATCAATCACCACCATGATGACTAACTTGTTCCCATCCTTGGGGAGGCCCACTATAAAGTCCATGGAGATGTTCGTCCACATAGAAGCTAGAATGGGTAGGGGTTGTAGAGCTCCTGGAGACTTTATGGTTTCACCTTTATTGTGTTGGCACACCTCACATTCAGTGACAAAATGAAGGATTTCCTTCTTCATTCCTTCCCAAAAAAATGAACAACGAGCAAAAGCATAGGTATTTTGGAAGCTAGAGTGACCCGCAATAGCAGATGAGTGTAACTCATTTAATAACCTTGGATTGAGTGATTAATATGGCGACAAAACTAGGAGATCCTTATAACTGATAATATTTTCTTTCCAAGTGTAGTCAGAGGGAGGATTAGGGTCCTCCTGAAGTTGATGAATTAGCCTAGACATAGTCAGGTGTGTTAGGCTCTCTTTTCGTACTTCATCAATCCAATATGGAACAGGAAAGGATAAGGAAAAGAGGGAGCCATCCTCCTCATGTTTTCTTGATAATGCATCCCCCACGATATTTCATTTTCCCTTTTTATATATAAATTCATAATCATAACCCAACATTTTGGTCAGCCACTTGTTCTGTTTAGGGGATGACAATCGTTGCTCTAAAAAATACTTCAGAGTATGGTGATTTGTTTTGATTTGAAAACGATATTAGAAAATATATGGTCTCCATGTGTGTACCACATGGAGAATGGTCAACATTATTTTTCTTACATAGTTCTTCCCAAATCACGACCACTCAAAACTTGGCTAATAAAGGCCATAGGTCAATCATCTTGTGTGAGAATTGTGCCAATACCAATTCTGGAATCATTTGAATCTACCAAAAGAAATTTGTTGAAGTCAGAAGTTGCTAAGACTGGAGTAGTGCACATGGCCCACTTTAAATCTATGAAGGCTTGCTCGACTATAGGTGTCCAGTGAAATGCATTCTTCTTAAGAAGGTCGGTAGAGGGCTTAGCAATTTTTCCATAATGGTGGACAAATTTCCTGTAATATCCTGTGAGACCGAGGAAACCACATAGGTTCTTTAATGTCATGGGTCATGTCCAATATTGCATATATTGTATCTTTTTGGGGTCCACTCTTACCCGTATCGATCAAAAATGTGTCCCAATTATTCCACTTCGTTGGTCCCAAAGGAACATTTGGTATTTTTGACATACAATTAGTTCTCCTACATTCAATGAAGGAATTTTTCCACATGGAGAAGGTGGGTATCCCAAGTGCGATTGTAAATGAGGATGTCATAAAAAAAAACAAGACAAACTTCTGAAGGTAATGTTTCAAGAGTTTATTCATGAGACTTTGGAAGGTGGATGGGGCATTGCAAAGGCCAAAAGGCATGACCAAGAATTCATAATGACCTTCATGAGTTCTAAAGGTTGTCTTCGGAATATCTACCTCCTTCATCCAAATCTGGTGATATCCAGAGAGAAGGTCTAATTTTGTGAAGAAACATGCACCCCAAAGTTTGTCCAACAAATCATAAATGAAAGGAATGAGAAACTTATCCTTGATGGTCAGTTTATTTAGGGCATGAAAATTTGGGAACATACACCAAGCGCATTCTTTCTTTAAGACCATCACTACTGGGGAACAATATGAGCTAGTAATGGGCCGAATTACCCCCTCCTCCAATAATTCATGTACTATCTTTTCTATTTCATTATTTTGAGAAAATGGATACATGTAGGGACTTACATTAGGAGGTTGACTTCCTGGAAGGAGAGGAATGATATGATCATGCTCACCCCTGGAGGGAGGTATGTCTGTTGAAACCTCAAATACCCTGGGTTACTTTTCCAAGATTAGTTTAAGGCTATGAGGAAATTTAGGAGAGGCCTTATCAGTGACTTGGATGGCATGAAATTGAGCAATCATACCATGGTGGCCTTTATTCAATCATTTTTCCATCATGTGAGAGTTGATGATTTTGGGGGAGACAACTTGGAGGCCTCAAAGGTTATAGGTGTGAGCCTCTTAGGTGAAGCTCATATATAAATATTGATAATCGATTGTAATTGTTCCCATGGTGTGAAGCCATTCCACACCCAATAAAATATCACAACAACCCATGAAAATAGAGAACATGTGGGTTTTCAGATGATAATCACCCATTTATAGTTTTACATTCTCACAACGATCCCCACACTTCATCGTACCACCATTTGCGATGAGGATTTGAAAATTATAAAATGGGTGAATAAAGAAATGGATCTCCTCAGTAAGCCAATAGTGAATAAAATTATGGGTGATACCACTATAAATCAACACCATCACTGACCTATGTTTGATGTGTCTTTTGATATTCAATGTCTATGGGACCAAAATAATCGAGAGGGTATGAAGGGATATGACAGGTTCCTTTGGTTCCACAGGGGTTTCAACTGAATCATCGAGGTGGACACTAATTTGTGTGTCCTCTTGGTCAGGAGCCTCATATGATGGTATGTATTGATGGGAAGTGGAAGTTGATGCATCAATCTGGAATAAATTTTGTTCCCAACATTTATGTCCCGTGGAATACTTCTTATCAAAAAAATAGCAAAGTCCATGCTTTTGACGTTCTGCCATTTCTGCTGGAGATACCTTTTGGACCTTCAAGGTTTGTGTTGGAGCTGGGATATCCCCTAGACGAGGACAAGTGGTGAATGAGACCCTCATGGGTGGGCCTAAATAATGGTCTCTGCTTCTAATGCTAATTGGCATGCTTACAACCAGCTAGTAGGATGATGCATGCTCACATGAGCCTTGATGGCGTCCTTTAAGCCACAAAGAAAACATTCAAGATAAATTCATTAGATAATCCCTTAGTTCATATAGACAATTGTTTGAATGCCATGATCAATTATGATACTAGGTCAGTTTGGCGCAACTTAGTGAGCCTTCCCAAAAAATGAGATTCCCGATAAAAAAGGGCACAAACTATTCTTATTCCACTACCACCACTTCTAGTGTTCTTGATCCAAGTATAGAACCCCTACATGGAGTTTGGTCTCATCATCCTAAATATCATGGAGGGATAAGTATTGTTCCATTTTTGAAACCCACCCTGCTAAGTTGGATCCATAAAATTTATGCATGTCAACTTTGGGCACCTTAGTCCAAGAATGTGGAGAACCCCAAGGAGAGTGTAAAGAATGAATATGCTCATAATGGGAAGAGTGGTGGTCCTTTGGAGTGGGATCAACATTCTTACCCTTGAGGAGTTGTGCCATCTCCTTTAATTTCTTATCGAGGGAGGCATGTATGTTTTTGTGGAGGGAGTCAAGTTTCTGTTCTAGGTTGGACACCTTATTCTCCAAGTATTCTTGGTTCTGAGAGTGTGTAGTAGGCATGGTGGAGGCTTAGGGAGAATATGAGGTGTTGGGATGGATAGTTTGGTGGGACCACACAAAAATGGGGTTATGGGTGAAGGGTATCACGAATATTAAGGCGACGAGGGGAATCCAATGGGGTAAGTCAAAAATAGGGTGACCAGAAGGGGGTCAGGTCCTCGAAAACAAAATTGGCCGAAAAATGATAGGTATGATTGTAATTAGGGAGAAGAAAGGAATCCAATGGGATAGGTCTCAAATAATGGTGTCGGTAGGATCCATACTTTTTTTACTTTTGCAAAGTTATGCTTTGATATGAAGAATATTGTAGTGTTGAAAGGCCCAAATTCTGAGCAGGAAAAAAAGTGTAGTTTCACAACCATAATGTAGGAGGTAAAGTTACACCGCAATATATCTTGTATGTTTTGTTTCTATTTCTGTCCCAAAGGTTGGGGTATTCATGGTTTCTACAAATAATGGTTTTCCCTGTGCTATAGCTCTCTGATATACATGCGGGGTCCAAGAGTATCACTCGACCCAATATCTCAGGGCACTAACTAAGGAGGCTAGACCGTGCCCTTAGTCGTACTACCTGAATACCCAGGTACTAGAGAGTATCTTCCCAAGTGTTGTCCTCGGTGGCATATAGAAATCAGGCGGTTGATCGATTTATCTATGGAAGGCTTCAAAATATCTAGATCGATCCATATATAGGTGGTGTATCATGCGCTACCACTCAAAGGGGTACCAACAAGGGATACAAGGGTGACCAACAATGTGCACTTAAGTACTACTTGTAGTTCCTACATGTATGATTCCATGACCGCAGATTTATGCGTTGAAAGACATATATCTGTAGATTTAAGACGTCGAAATACGTCTCTACCCTAAAGAAATAACCCACAATTTTATGCCAAGGAAAGTGCTCTGATACCACTTGGAAGGTACCAGATCTATTATAATAACCGAAAACAAAAATATTGTAGAGAATATAACAACAAAACAACACAATAAATGAACCCGCAACACTAAAATAATACCTTATTGATAGGAAATAATGTTCACTTGCCTCTTCGAGGGGGAAACCTCCAGCAGAGCAACGATCTATTACAACAATTCTCAAGACAAACTATCAAATACCTCCTACACTTATTTATACTAATTCTATCTTCTAAGGAAACTTCTAGAGGAAGATCTTTCTAGAAGTGAAATATTCTATTAGGTCTTCTTACATTGATTTATTCTCCTTTATTTAATAGGCCTTATTAACTAATGTCAGACTTCATTATATAGAAAACATATCATACTAACTAATGATCCACAAAGAGGGGTTAGGATCAGATTCTAATAGAATTCAACACGAGAAAACCCCTCCAACAATGGAAATTGTTATAGGTAGGCTTTATTCAAAGCGAAGAGAACAAAAGATAAACCAAATATGCATAATCTCAATCATATTGAAGGTAGGATACTGCACCGGGTATTAGTTCCATCACTTGGAGAACAACACTGCATCTTACAACAACTTTGGAGAAGTATTAATTTCCAACTATATTTTGTTATTTTGTTTAAAAGAATAATCAGACTAGTATATCCTTGAGGTTAATCTAATGGTAAATGAAATCAACACAAAGTTCATTTACTATGTGGATGGGCCTTTCAATAATCTGAATCTGCTATCAAGTTAAATATGACCAATATATATAAACAACTATCTAGTATAATTTTATATTTATTTATTGTGAACAACTATCTAGTATAATTTTATATTTATTTATTGTGAAAGAAAAAAATTGTAATTTCTATTTTGTTATATGGTAAAGGTATTAATTCATGATAAAAAATTTTGTTCTAGAGGGGTGTGAGCTACCACAATCTCCCTTTGGGAAGAAATTCCAGCATCTATTTCCTCCACTTTATCTCTCGAGAAAGAAGTGGATTCCATGATTACCTCATAATTCGAGCGTCTATTTCTTCTTCTTTATCCCTTTAGAAATGAGCAGATTCCCCAGTGGACACTTGCTGACAGTGTCCAAATTTGGTTCCTCCCTCTTTTGAAAGATTTGATTTTATGTCAATACTCAAAGCATTCCCAATATCCTCAAGAGTTCATAAATACCATAAATGTAATGACAAATTGGGAATACAAACCCAAAATGACATTCTACTAAGTGACATAGTGTTAGGATCAAATTCAGCGAACAAAGGACTTATAAAAAGTTGCATGTTTTTTCAAAACTTGGTACCCTCCTCAAACACTTGTTGATAACAAACATGATGGTAGCATGAAATAATAAAAAACCCTCTAAAACATAAAGAAATCTCACATTTCTTTGTTGAAGTTGATTGAATCCATATCAACATAGTAGTTCAATACCTATTAAATATGTAGATAATAACTTTTTTCATACAACTAATGTAGATGGGTTATTTGGAGCTTTGTGATCTCCACTAGTACTCCACTGTATATAAACACTATGAATCAGAAAAAGACTTAGAAATATTTAGATTTATAGGTTTTTATTAACCATATCCTTAAACAATATATGTTTGTTTATTTAAAAAATAATTGATTTTGAAGAAAACACATTTTTACAATCAAAATCAAAATAGAAATTAATGGTGTGGCTTAGTTGTGACCTTAAAAATAAATTATTATTATTATTATTAAAATAAAATAAATTAATTTTATAAATATTTTTGTTTTGAATTTTTTAATTATTTTTTTTATTTTTTAATTATCCATAAATTTATTGTAGGAGATAATGCCTCTATTATTATTATTGTGGGTTGTAGAAATCAGTTGAGATATTTTCAACCTCTTCTCTTAATTTAAAAATTAGTTATAACCTCTTCTCTTCTCTTAATTTAAGAATTAGTTAGATCTGAAAAACTCTATATATAATAGAGCTGTAAAATTCATCGATCTGAGTCGCCATACTACGGAAGAAACCGCGTGATGTAGGATAGAGTTGTCGTATAAATTTGTCAAGCCAACGAATGATGGCATCAACTCCATATCAAATTGGAGCCGCTTTAATATTTTCCTCCTTTATAGATCTGAGTCGCCAGCAATGAGAGCATGTTGTTTCCTGCAATTGAAAAATGGGGAACGATAAATCGAAGGAGTCCATCCATAAATAATAGGAGTTGAATCGTTGAAGAAATATGTTGGTTCATCCACCAAATTTATGTGCCCTAGTCCTAGTTTAACAATGATAGAGTAACGATGGTGGGGTTATTTACTTATGGAGAACCCATAATTCAAGCCTCAGTGCATGACATTTGTGAGGGAACCGCCACGTACAGTTTTGCTAAAGCACCTATCTGGTTAATGGAAGAGTCCCCTGGTGGGGTTCTTCACCATAGTAATCATTGTGTCATGTCCAAGATTTTTATTGGTGAGATTATTGCATAAATGACGACGGTGCATATTTGTGTGGCATCAGTAGTGGGTACTATGAACATAATTGGAGAACCAATCATAGATTAGAGTAACATAATTTAAGTTGGTGGTTCTGGATTTATGGATGCCACAAAAACATATCATTGATTTGATTATGTCTACACTCTATTATAATTTAGTGTTTTTTATTGTCCTTAGGTGCTCCAATAACAACACTTATAGGTTATTTTTGTGTGTTTGTGTACGTGAAAAAAGTCAAGTTGTATGATTGACTATTAGAGTGAATTCAGTGTCTAGATTTCTTTCCTATATAACTGACAAACTATATAGTCCTTTGTGTATCTAGATTGATGACAGTATGTTCATAGAGTGATTCAGTGTAGAGTCTATTTTTCAGGGTAGTCAATAATAGTCAGTGCTACAAACACGTCATTGATGATCAAAAGCAATCATTGATGGTCAAAAGCAATTGTATCTTAAATGGATGAAGTGGAAGTTGGAAGTTGATGGTTGAGAAAGAGCGTAGTCTATGATATTTCAGAGTGGATAGAGATGTTGATGAAAAACAACACCACCCAAAGACAAGAGTTAAAAAATGTGTTTATTTTAATTCCAATATTGTTTTTTAATAATGTAAGCATTAAGGGGAGTTCTTGGAGATAATGTTTCCATTATTATTTTGGGTTGTTAGACCTCTCCTCCTAATTTAGGAATTAGTTAGATTTGGAAAACTCTATATAATAGAGCTATTGTTTTATATAAGGGTGCAATTTATAATAGAATAATGTTTTTGGGTTCAATATGTTTCTTGCTTCCTGAGTTTTATATCGTGAAATTTTTAATTTGTTTGATATTCAATAAATCGATGGTTGAAATTCATCTTCTAATTGAAAATATATCCCACCGATATAACAACTATATGTTGTATTTAAAATGTCACAGAGGTAACATGTTGGCACTCACAATTGACTGCATTTCTTGCAACGCTGTAATCAAACTGTTCTTCATCTATTGATTTATTAAACACTATTATTTAAAATCTTGTATGTACATAGACTTTGTTAATGCTTGTAGTAGTTGGAACATTGATAGGGAGTAGTTGATTGGATCTTCACAGGTTCAATGTGTGGAGCTATCTTAAAAAAATATGTGTTCAACATGTGCCAGAAATTGCATGCTTATCGAAATAGTATTACCGCACGTTAATTCATATTTTTATTTATATTGTAATGTGATTACATACGACTGTCTATTTGAATGTATTTTAGTCATACACCCGTAGGATCTATGCGACCAAAAATTAGCAATAATGTGAATTTGGAAGATCATAAGAATGGAAATTCATAAAACACATTAAAGTTGTGTGTATACGCTCCTACATTTTGGTTTAAGTCTATTTTCTCATATAGCTAGAGTATTATAAATGGAACCTTATCATGGAAAAATGTGTAACCCTTTGAAATGGACACTTAAAAGGGATTTTTTATTTATTAAATAATGTGACTTTAGAAGATCATAAGTGTAATATATCCAGCCTTCTAGTTGAGTACAATGCTTTGATACCAATTTGTAACGTATTCAATCTCTTAGTTGGGCACTGAGCTTTGATATCAATTTGTAGCGTATTCAGCCTCCTAGTTGGGTATTGTGCTTTGATACTAAAATGTAACGTATCCAGCCTCCTAGTTCCGTTGCACCACACAAAATTTCCTCTTCTGATACAACTTATAATAGTGGAAGTAACACAATACAACTGCACACAAAAGCATACTGAGCACCCAACATTACTGTGCGTGTAATCCACTATAAACATGTGATCACTACTGCGCGTTCAACCATTCTAGCGTCACACACAAATTATGGTCTCCTTATGCGAGCTGACTACTTCCTTGCAGACAAAAGTGAATCCAGCCACTTGTGCGCACGAAGTATTTTCCTACACGTGTGACCATTCTGACCTCGCCTAGGACACTCATGACCATTATTATAAGGTTAAATTAACATGAATAACTAATAACAATTGTCATACTTTGCATGTATGACTACAAATACTAAATATCAACACCACACTTACATGTGCAAGTAACATTATACAAAATAACAATTACTTATATGCAACATCATACAAGAATTAACCCATATCAAAAATAGATCATTAAGCACGCAGTAAATGAGAAAATCACACAAAGAGCACTTATCTTTTATGAAAAGCCACCAACTGTGCACAGACCTCAGACGTTCCTACCAACCATAGACTCTATTTCTCATACACTTTCAACAACAAGTCACCATCGAGTTGGAGCTTAAAATCAACCAGGGAAAAATAATTCCTAATGTCAAGATAAGGTCTAATAATCAACAAAAAAATTTAGTCCAAGATGCCCATTTCTACAACTAACCTACAATCTCTCATTCCCCACATGCTTGTTCCACCCCAGGAAGTGTGCCCCTTCTATGCTCAACATTCCCTCTATTGCCCCACTTCCCTTTTGGGGCTTCAGTAACAGGTTTGACAGGAAATCTCAGATCCCTGAAACTAATGCCCAGCACACCAGGGAACAATTCCTAGAAAAAATCTCACTTGGAAAGAATTCTCACGGGCTTGATAACCATCCTCTTCATCATGAAATATGTCACCAAGAGAGAATGCTCATGGGCCTAGCAACACGCCTCTTCGAAAAAAAATATCTCACCTAGAGAGAATGCTCACGGATTTGACAACCCATTTCTTCAACCACAAACAATTTTTTATTAAGCATACGTTTATACAATAACAATCAGTTCTATATCCCCCCAGAGGAGTGTAGGTCTGAATGACTAAGGAATGAAATGAATAATTTTTCTCCCCCGAAATACACTAAGTCCAATAATATATATTGCATGCCTTAAACTAGACACTTTTCACCTTTAGAATTAGCTTTAGCCACATGGTGACTCGTTCCCATCCCTCGGGAACTTAGGATAAATAATTATCCATAAATTACACTTTTTCAGAAATATTAATAAAATATTCCCTTGGACTTAAGTCCCCCCTTTTCCCTTTTTTGTGGAGTTTATCCCCCAGTCTCTTTTTGTATGATCTGTATTCATGCAACGATGTAATATTATTAATAACTTGAGTGTGATTACATTTTACAAGGATAGGCACACTGGCCTATTTTCATCCCAGCTCACCAGCCCCATAACCACACAGGCTCTCCAGCCTCAAATACATACATACATACATACATACATTCATATATAACTCGGTTCGATGGACACTTCAAGTTAATCCCCATGCACTTACTCAAGATCATGCAACACTGTGAAATGTGCGCACCCTTTCTTCGACAACAATCCTTGCACACTACTTAGGTGTACACAAAACTAAAATTTGGGCTCACGAGCCTATATGTACATTTACATTTATAATTGGTACCAATGGCTCACTGGCCTATATGTACAATTACAAATGAGGTTCGGATTAGAGACATTACAATAACAATGAAAATTCATAAAAAAATATTAAAGTTGTGTGTGTACTCTCCTAGATTTTGGTTTACTAATATTTTCTCATATAGCTAGCGAATTATAAATGGAACCTTCTTATGGTAAGGTGTGGAACCCTTTGAAATGGACACTTAATGGGATTTGTTATTTATTGAGGAGTATGTTTAATGCATTTATTTTGTTAACAAATTTAACAAATTAAACTTCTTCATGATGAATTGAGTGCTTTACTTATTTCACAATGTATCATCACATGCACTTCATCCTTAATTTCTCACTGCTTGCAAACTAAGCATATATTTATATCTCTCTCTATGGTTAGGTCATGAGAACTTAGTTTGAATTGATAATGTAAATGCTTTTTTACGCATAGAGATTTCTCTCGAACGCACCATTGCTCTTTCTAAGTAATAATTTGGTTTCACTTTGATAGAATCTCATTTTCTCACCACCTTTGTGCCACAACTTCTAAGTTACCCTCTTTTGTACCAATTCTCAAATGGCCAATGGCTCATCCTTCATTTGACAAATCTTATTCTTCAATTTCCCATTTTTAATCCATTGAATGCATTAAGGTACCAACCCTAATCTTCAGATTCAATATTTCATCTATCTATGCTTTATTTCTATAATATGTGTAATACATTGGCATAATGTTTCTCCTTTTAAAGGTAATATACATAGGTGATTTTAGGGGCGAAATTTCGCTCATGGGCGAAATTTAGGGGCTTCCAATTTTTTATTGGGCGAACTTTTTGTATTAAAGTGATTTTTTAAAACTTATATCATTAGCCCATAATTTATTTTAGGGGAAAAATTGTGTACAGGGTTAGCCCTTGTTTTTAGGAGAGATAGAGGAAAAAAAAATATGTTTCGCCCTTGAAATTTGGAGGGACAAGCTTCCATTAGCCAAATTTCTAGAAGTATGAGAATTTTTGATAGCTTCTTCGCCCTGCCATTTGGTAAAATCGGGGTTTATGGTTTAATTCGCCTAGATTTTGTGGTATGGGCACTGAGTAGCTACATTTTGGCCCTCCCACCTGGTATAAATTGTATGGCATCTGCCCAGGGTTAAAATCATGGCTTTGTTACCTGTCTGGTTCGTTCGTGAGAACTACAGAGTCTACTATCTAGTGACCATCCAAAAAATCTGTAAATCGTCAAGGCCCGGTTTACATATATTGGATTTTCGTGTTTATTTCCCCTCGACGGAACGGAAAGAGGGCAAGAGATGCTAGTGGTGGAGCCGCCTGTTCAGAGAAGAATTTGTTACAGTTATTAGCCTGGTGGTCCGTGGAGCCGCCTGTTCAGAGCAGAAGAAACTCGGAAGGTGTCGCGCGAGGCTTTGGCGGTGAATAATTACCAGGGTTTCAACTTTGCAAACGTCTTGATAGGTATTTACTGGTTACCTGGTCCTTCATCTTTAAATTCCTTAAATATATTTATTTAAATTGTATGACAAAAACTGTAGACTTGGAACCAAATCCGTTTTGTCACAAGGGTGTGTATTTTCACGTTTTTTTATTTTGTTTATACTTATGTTTTTTTTATTTGGATCCCCATTCCATTTCCCTGCCGTGTGCACCCAATCTCCAGCCAAGCTTTCATCCTTTTCCCAATCAGATTGCACCCAACGGCTTTTCCAGCTATCTATATTTGTAAGGTAAGAAAATTGTTAGCAAGTTTTAATACGAAATTATCAGTCCAATACAAATAAATCCTAAATGAAATACAATCATAAAACACATGTAACATCCAATGAAGACAACCACAACGAAACTGCCTAACTTATATTCTCAAAAAATGCAATAAAATGATGACCCTAACATCAATCAGCTAAAGCTATCAGCATAATTATATAATGAATATGATTCAATCACAAATCAATTATCTAATATTCTGGACCAAAAGTTGACTTCCAGGCTAGGGAGCGATCTCAAGGTCAGCTTGAAGAACCACTGAATGCCAAGTTGGTAGAAGTTGGGGAATTTATCCAGCCTGGCACAAGGCCCTTCACAGGCATAAATTTTTTCTTGGGGTCTGGAAAACTTTGTGCCACACTGCATGATCATCCATTTTAAGTTGTGGAGGCAAAACTTAAAAATCTTCAGGGAAGGATTTCCACACGAGTAGTTCCGACATCAAAATCCACATGCCATTTAAAAAAAAAAAAAATTGAAAACCCCACTTCCATCAACTGTGTAAAATTTTGTTTACCTTTGCCAGTGTTCTAAAAACCCAAACTAACCATCCCTTTGCCAGAGTCATAATGCAGGGAGAGTATCCAACCAAAGGTTCGAAATTTGCTTGGTCCAATCCTTTAGACAATCACTAGTCATTTTTCTGCGAGGGAACATGTCTACTACCACCAGTTCTTCCAATTCTAAGAGATTGTTGAACCTAGGGACCAAAACTAGGTTCAATATTACTAGATCCTCAATTTTTTATGCATTTCTAACTTTTGGATCTCCTTTCCCTTTCTAGAGAATGTTGGTCTTGGCTGCCTACTTCAACCATAATGGAACCACTCATGAGGGTACGATTCATAAGTTTCCTAATGAAACCTACCTTTGGTTGGCTTCATAAAATCCCACTAAGTTGTAAAAGGTAATTCAACATCCTCGTAGGAATTCGACAAAGGGATATCAATACTATTAGTTGCATAATGTCAATTAATTGGTCCATCCTCTCTAGTCTTGTGGAATGACAATTTGAGATCTCTAATATCTTCACCATTATGCATAGCAGGTGGAATGTTTGTTGTGACACTAAGGTGGAACATCTTTTGTGACATTAAAGTCCTAAGGGAAACAAAACCTCTACCCTTCATCCCTTTCCCTCCAATCTAGCCCGGTGCAAGGTCATAGGCCCTTGGATCCATTTGTAGATAGCCCTTAGGCCATCTTGTTGATAATGTCCATTGTTTCCTCCTCCAATGTTTGTGCCCCCACGAGGTCCCTCCTCCATGAATCTATGAAAATGCGAGGTACACGAGTATACGGGCTCATCTAGGTCGACTAAACCTCCATCCCGAGGTCATCCCCGAGTAGTCTAGGAGCCCCTCATCCATCCCTAGCATCGATGCTAGGGATCCCACCCTTCTATCCACCTTTTGAAATACTGTGTTTTACCCTAGATTGATCGTTTGAGACCTTAACACGCGCCTATAGTGAAATTTTGAAGATGTATGCATAACCCTCACTAGACTAGATAAATTGATTCTAACTGAACATCCAAACCTCACCAAAGCATGCTTGAAAAATTCTATATCTATTGTTGCATGGAAGGACCATTATTCGAAGATCCGCCATACCATTGTGAGGTGTTCTCCCATGTTTGTTGAGAATCTCTTGAATAGGAAGTTAACCGCGTATGAATGAATCTTATTAAAACACACATGTAGTGGTCCTAGAGTTTCTGTTGTTGTCCACGAATCCTTATGTTTCTTTCTTTTGTTGTACACATAACCTTATGTTTCCTTAGTGTTCAACCTCTCAATGTACACAAATCCTAGCCAGAAAGTTTTCATAGCTTCTATGATTTTTCACTCAATTTGTAAGCCCAACACAATCCCAACATAGAATATGCAACTATAAAGATAAGCTTGTAACATCACGCAAGAAAGTAACACTGCAAACAACTAATCTATAGAAAATCAATAGTTGAAGAACCGACATTTTAGATAATGTGCAACCAAAATTAGCAAGGTTTCATAACACAAACCTCTGTCAGATAAAGAGGTTGAGCACTGGACTGCCAGGAAAATTCCTTGAGTTGGATAACATATTCCCGACCTACCACAAATACCATGGTGTTGTACAGGATATAAGATCTTCTCCATTGAGAACACCTCTTAATCTAGTGAATAATGATAGATATAAATGAAGTTCATTAGGTATAACTGTATGCAATGTTGTTGTTTGTTGGTTCCCAACAACTCTCAAGTCCTCTACAAGAATGTTTGTAGTTTCAATAGATGTTGCATCAACTATGCCCATCACAGGATCAATCAAAGGAATGGAGTCGTTTGTGACAAACCAATGAATATTTACAGGGTGAAAAGTACTACTCCATAGATTTAAGGTCGAGAAATGCAAGTTGTGAAACAAACTATTTCACACAGCCTTAATAGTCAAGACCATAACAAAAATAAGGCACCCTAAAGCAAGATGCAAAATTGCAGACAACTCTCAGTTGAGGGCATAAACGAGGGCTAGTCCATTTCATAAACTGGAAATATACAACTATCTTTACCTGTTTCGGATACCCGCCTAGTGCATTGTTACCAAAGTCACCCTTGAACTTCATCAATTGTGATTTATTCCCCATTACTGAATCTTACGAGGTACATTAAACAATATATTTACAAAGGGTATTTTAACAGCTAAATATGCCAAAACTACAATGTCAAACAATTTTTAAGATCTCGTGCAATAGTCTATTGTCCTCTTGGTGTGTGCCTTCCTTGCATATGCCGAAGCGGGACCTGTCCAAATCTTTGTTTCTAATCATGTAAGTTTCAAGTGTTTTTCTATCTATACATCTTGTGTTATTACACCATTATGCGATCTTGTAGTTTTCAAACAATCCAAGTATAATTTTCCTTTAAGGAGTCTGATCTGCTCGAACATTTAGTGGGGCTATGCATCCTAATGTATCTCCAACTTATATGTTTTGCCTTTTTGCTAACTCATTTCAATGATAATTATGCATAAACAGAATGTTCATCCATCCTGTTTTGTCATATTTGAGGCTAGGTACAGTTGCATAAAGTGTCAGACGAAGAATATTCAATTGCTAATTTGGCCTATATTCATTACTATTATAAATAGTAATGGTCCAAAGTTTTTCACCTTTTTTCTAATATATGTTTATGGTTTCCCAATAGCTCCTTTTATGGCACTGTTTCTTCCTCAGATTCAATGGGTAGAATGTCCTTAATGCTTACAAAGTAACAATTTGTTTCAGAAGTATATTTCTTTGTTAGCCTCTTTTATATGTTTGTACACTTTTCTTATAGAGATTCAATAATAATAAATTAACAAAATGTTTCTCCTCTTGGTTTTCTCTTTTCCCTTTTGTAGTTCGAACTCAAATGCTTGTGCTGGATTGTAGCCATAGCATCGCCATGATGTGCATTTTCTTATATAAGACTTTGCTCACCTATCAAACCCAAGGTTTCTAGCTATCCCTAGCCACTAAAGGTAGATAGAAAAAACTATTGTTGGATGAATTTCTATATTATCAATACAATCTAGTCCTAGTCCCTGCATGAAGTCTATTGATAGAGGTGGCTGAGGATAGAAAATCTTAACCTATTCATTTGAATGCTGCTGTAGTTGACCCAGGCAATTTTACAATTGAAGCATAAACCAATTAACTTCATAGATGAACAAAGGAAGATAATATGTTGCTACTCATCTTCTCTGGATCCTCCGGGTTCGTAACCCATAAGAGTTTTGCAATCAGACTAGTCAGTTTCGTGCATGTAACTTCATTGTTCTGTCTTTTTGGACAATGCCATTTTTTTACACGCATTTACTGCACATTATGACATGTTATTCTGATATATTTCAGTAAGGTTTTGGGCGATTCAAAACTTTTTTGGTCCAAAGTAAGGTCAAGGCTGTTGCTTCAGACAGACAGAGGATGTAACTAGGATAAGGCTAATCTTCTGAGTAGAGCTAGTCCAGTCGGTTGAAAGTTGAAGCTGATTCTGTTATGTTAATGTACACTTTTCTTATAGAGATTCAATAATAAAATTAACAAAAATCTTTCTCCCTCTTAGTTTTCTCTTTTCCTTTTGTAGTTCCAGAACTCAAATCCTTGTGTTGCATTGTAGCCATAGCATCGCCATGATGTTCATTTTCTTATATGAGACTTTACTCACCTATCAAACCCAATGTTTCTAGCTATCCCTAACCACTAAAGTTAGATAGAAAAACTATTTTTGGATGTATTTCTATATTATCAATACAATCTGGTCCTAGTCCCTGCATGAAGTTTGTTGATAGAGGTGGTTGAGGATAGAAAAATCTTAACCTATTCATTTGAATGCTTGTTGTAGTTGACCCAGGCAATTTTACAATTGAAGCATAAACCAATTAACTTCATAGATGAAGAAATAAAGATAATTTGTTACTACTCATCTTCTCTGGCTCCTCAAGGTTCGTAACCCATAAGAGTTTTTCAATCAGACCAGTCAGTTTCATGCATGCAACTTCATTGTTCTGTCTTTCTGGACAATGCCAATTTTTTACACGCATTTATTGCACATTATGACACTGTTATGTTATGATATATTTCAGTAAGGTTTTGAGTGATTCAAAACTTTACTAGTGTCCCAATTGAGTGAATCCTCAGAGGATACAAAGTCTGATGAGTCCTAAGAAATCTCCAGAGTCTACCTACTATTATGTTGTTGATCACATAACACTTTTTACCCAACGTTTATTAATAGACAATAATGCTTGCAGGTTACTTATTAGATACATTTCTTCATACCTACAATACTATTTAGTATTATTAAACTGATTTTCTGCATCATTCTCTTTATGTGTGATGACTCAACCACTGTACAGGTGGGGCAGACCATAACAAGAATGAAACCTTGGTGGATGGTTTAACATTCCATTGACCTCACCAGTGAAGCGATGCCCTACTTTCTTCTTTGTCTTTTATCAATTACTCATTTGTTTGTGTAGAATATGGTACTGATGAGTTATAACCATTCGTTATGTTTTGTGGGGAATGGAAACTTTGACTAATCCTCTGTTTCTACCTTGGAACATCAGTCCTGCACATACATTTGCCCAAAGGCGACGACACTTGAATATGTTGTATTTTTCCTTGGAAATTACTTGATTTCAGTAGGGGCTGGAGGCATCAAGCTCTATGTGTCTTGTTTTGGGGTGGGCCAATTTGATGACTCTGGTTCAACATGAAGGAAGAAGGGCTCTTTCTTCAATTGGTTTTATTTTTCAATCAATGTTGGGGCTCTTGTTTACCCAGCTGACATTCTTGTATGTGTTATTCAAAGACAATGTTGGTTGGGTTGGGATGGGGTGGGATTCCATGACTAGCTATGGGATTAGCCATAATAAATTTCTTTTTTGGGGCACCACTATATTAGCCATAATAAATTTCTTTTTTGGGGCACCACTATATAGATTCCAAAAGCCTGGAGAAATTTCCCCTTACTCAGGCATGCCAAGTCATATTTGCATCACTGTGTAAATTGCGGACGAATATCCCTCGAGATAATTTCAAGGTTGTATGAGTTGAAAGACAAAGTCTTATGCAATTCAAGAAACTGGAATCTTGAGAATACAGATGATTTCAAGTACTTAGTTTGCTTCTATTATTTCAACTTTGAGGTCTTGTATATGATCTTTCTAGTTACCATAAGAATTGTTTGAGATGAGCAGTGTACATGAGGAAGTTTCTGTCAGACTACATGTTGACATGTTTAAATTTGCAGTGTAAGAAGAACAAAAAAAAAGTATATCTTGATTTCCACGATTAAAATTTATGATCAGGCATAAAATGATTGTAGTTGTTCTGACAAAGCATGGCCATAATAATAGATGATGATATTTGGACCAGTGGGTTTTCCAATCCTTGTCTGTACCAATGTTACATGGGAATTTCACCCCTAGGGGATGCGTCCCCTGCATTTCCCTGTCTTTGGAGTTTACAAGGGGAATTTTGTGTTTGAAAGGGGATGTCATTGAGAATGTAGGGACTTCCCCCACCTCCTAGATGTTTCCTTCCAAAAACAGGGAGGTGTGGGAGGCATCCCACGATAGTTTTGGGGACATATGAAGTATTGAATCCCTTTATTCAAACCAATACCCATGCGCCATCGGTTCTCCAAGAAACAAATTCATTCATTGGTTTGATATTCAGACCATGAAAAATATTATCTATTCAGTGCGTGCTAGAATACTATGGAGTGTGTTTTTGCAATGGGGGATAATTGCAACAACAGTTTTGACTCCCGTGTTTAGTAGGTTCTTGTATCCTATGTCTACTATTTTTTTTGGGGGGGGGTTTAATATCGATGCAGGAAAGGTCTTTTGGACTGATTATTTAAGAATTACTACTTTTAGAATTGCATCATAGCCCTATGTTCCAGGATTTTTTTTGTGTAAACTTTTTAATATTTTTTATTATGTTAAATTCTTTTTTTTTGACACCCTGGTCTGCATGTCCCTTAAAAATTTGTTGGTACCTCCTGTCTGTCATTGAAATCCATCCTTGAAACCTGTCCTCTCATCACCCTGTCCCAAGATGGCAATGCAGAATAGATATGTAAGTTTCCCAAATGGGGAATGGTATTGTATCTTCTGTTGTTTATGCTCAAATACCAACAATGTTTCTGGATCAGGGCATAACCCTCTACACTGGCATTGGTTCCTTCAATATTCCTCCAACATCATTGTCGAAATATCATATACTCAGTGTCATGATATGGGATTCAGTTTATGATTGGATAATTGTGCCTATTGTTTGCAAGCATACTGGAAAAGTAGAGGAGCTCTTCTGAGCTGCAGTGAATGAGTATTGCACTGGTGATATCAGTATTGTCTATGGTAGCAACTGCCTTGGTTAAAATTGAGTGTTTCACTGTTTGGATATTGGCTGAATTCATAACCTGGTCCATGACACACGGTCATGTCAGTTCCCATGACCATTTTTTGGCAAATTCCCAGTATTGTTTGGTTGGTGTTGCAGAAATATTATTCTTTATAGGGCAGCTGGAGTTTTTCTATGATCAGTCCCTTGATCCAATGCACAGTTTGTGCAGTGCTGTCTCTCTTCTTGCAACATCATTATGAAACTATTTGAACACCTTAATTGTTACCATTATCACTTCTGTCACCACTAGAGGTGGAAAACCTGGATGGATACCCAACAATCTTGATGAAGGCCACCTGGACTACTACTTTTGGGTTGTAATTTCCCTCTGCTTGTACAACTTTCTATATATTACTGTGCACACATACAAGTACAAATGCCAACTTCTGAGCCTAAATGCCAAGCTGAGGTTTGTTGAAATATTTTAACTGAAAAGAGTATTCTATTATTATTGATGTATTATTCATTAGATCGTCCCCTTTTCAACCGTGGAATCAAGATATGCTTTACTTTGTTCTTCTTACACTACAAATTTAAACATGTCAACATGTAGTCTGACAAAAACTTCCTCATGTACAATGCTCATCTCAAACAATTCTTATGGTAACTAGAAAGATCATATACAAGACCTCAGAGTTGAAATAATAGAAGAAAACTAAGTACTTGAAATCATCTGTATGCTCAATATTCCAGTTTCTTGAATTGCATAAGACTTTGTCTTTCAACTCATACAGCCTTGAAATTATCTCGAGGGATATTCGTCCACAATTTACACAGTGATGCAAATATGACTTGGCATGCCTGAGTAAGGGGAAATTTCTCCAGGCTTTTGAAATCTATATAGTGGTGCCCCAAAAAAGAAATTTATTATGGCTAATCCCATAAAGGCTATGGAATCCCAATTCCCATCCCAACCTAACATTGTCTTGAACACATACAAGAATGTTGCTTGGAACAAGAGCCCCAACATTGATTGAAAAATAAAACCAATTGAAGAAAGAGTCCTTCTTCCTTCATGTTGAACCAGTGTCATCAAATTGGCCCACCCCAAAACAAGACACATAGAGCTTGATGCCTCCAGCCCCTACTGAAATCAGGTAATTTTCAAGGAAAAATACAACATATTCAAGTGTTGTTACCTTTGGGCAACCAGTGTATGTGCAGGACTGATGTTCCAAGGTAGAAACAGAGGATTAGTCAAAGTTGCCATTCCCCCACAAAACATAGCAATGGATTATAACTCTCGGTACCATATTCTATATGAGGATGATAAAAGAAAAAGAAGAAAGCAGGGCATCGCTTCATTGGTGAGGTCAATGGAATGTTAAACCATCCACCAAGGTTTCATTCTTGTTATGGTCTGCCCCACCTGTACAGTGGGTGAGTCATCACACATAAAGAGAATGATGCAAAAAAGCAGTTTAATAATACTAAATAGTATTGCAGGTATGAAGAAATGTATCTAATAAGTAACCTGCAAGCATTACTGTCTATTAATAAATGTTGGGTAAAAAGTGTTATGTGATCAACAACATAACAATATGTAGACTCTGGAGATTTCTTAGGACTCATCAGACTCTGTATCCTCTAAGGATTCACTCAATTGTTGCCACATTAGATGAGGAGATCCCGGTGGCATGTTAGTTATGATGGATGAGCCTAGTGTGAGGTGCACACCATGGGCCAGTGACCGCAGGATCCGGGAGGAAGTGCAGGGACGTGTCACGTTGACCCCTCTGAGGTGGTGGAGGATGGAGTCCCATGACTATTGGGAGACTCCGGTGGTTGGCTTGAGATGGAAGGTTGGCAGGTGGATGGGTACCCACTTCGGGATCAAGATTACATGGATGAGGATGCACTCTTTGGCGGTCAAGATGATGATAGCACGTGCCTGGATACAACTATATGGGATCAAGGCGCAAATGATAGTATGAGTTGAGTGCATGGGAGACTCTCAGTTGCTCTCTATCTGGAATCTGATGTGAGTGGAGATGGCATATAGTGATGGGATTCAGTGGCATACAAGAGTACCCTGGTATTTTGATGAATAGCAGGCATTTCATCACTTTATCTTCTATATGAAGAGTGTTGTTAGTGATGGCACTAGCGGTGAGAGGCATAAGAGGTACCCCAGCATGATTATGATCAGGGGTCACACCACTTAGAAACAGTTGGGGACAGGTTGGGTGGACATGGTGTGAATTAGTTCAGGAGAGCATCTGAGGAGTAGCTCAGATGGGATTTTCCATGGATGAATTTAATACACTCAGGGAGAGAGTGACATTGATGAGGGTCGCCTACCAGTGAGTTGTTAGAAGACCTTAGACTACTCTCTGAGATTGGTGGAAAGTTGTATCACTAGAAGGGCCTGAGGCAGGAGTTATGATGGGCAAAGCTCCTTGGGAGTTAAGGAGAGCACCGAGGGGATTCTTGAGAGCCTACAGGCCCTTCCTTCAGGAGCCGAGTCTCATCGAGATGGTCTCTTGAGGAGATTAAGTAGAATCTACTTCATCATCTTAATAGTAGACCCGATTAGATGTATCAGTCGATCGTATTGAAGAGGATGTTGATCTAACAAAAGAGCACCGGTCGATGGGGGACACTTCATTTGTGTCTTGGTGGTTGATCTCCATATAGAATTGATGATCATTTATGCGCCCAAGACACAGTGATAGGCATGAGTTCGGAGATAACATGAGTATCTTTAGGAGACATAGTGGTGATAACTCCATGAGGAGAATGCAGGTGTATGCTGTTGGCGATGAGGAGAATTTGATATAGTGCTTTGTAGGGAGGAGACGCACTTAGTGGAGTATGCAAATGTCACTCCTTGGCAGCATCACATAGTTATGGGATCTCACCTTCATAGTTTTAGCAGTTGCATGGGAGATGGGGGTGGAGGTTGGTTGACCAACATTCATATGGGTTACTTCTGGTTGTCTTGGATGGTTGGGACTAGGTGATGACCATAGAAGCATCTTTCATGGATACCGATGGGCGAGCTTGAATTGATCGTGATTGACCAAAACATGTGACACCTCCTAGTCCTGATCATTCTTGAGATGTTTCTATTAGCTATCCACGACACTTTATCATAGACCCTTGACACTTAGGGAGGGATAGGCCATGGGCTGGGGCATGGAGAGTGATTAGGTTGAGACCAGTTGATAGGAGTACTTTTATGACATATAGTAGGTCAGAGGTGTACCATGTTAGGTGGACATTTGAGACTTGGTGTGTGGTGGTGAGCATCATAGACTTGGTGATGATAGATGAGAGCAGTGGTCTTCCGACAGTGATCAACCCAGAACAGGAGCAGCTAGCGAAGACTAGAAGTGACAAACTTCCAATTTTTCCATATAGGATCAGGTTTCCTACTTGGTTGAAGGATGTTTCACTACATAGCTGACCAATTGTACAGAAAATACACACACTCCACCTTAAGGTTGTTTGGAGTGGGCAGCAAGGTACTTATCCTATGAAGTGAGACCTTTCTTCCTCTTCCAATCCTCTTCTAGTAGGGCATGGGACATTTGTTGGTACTTCTTCTAGGAGGAATTATCTCTATCTTGGAAATCTGGTTCTGACGTGAGGTTCGGTGGTCACTAGGTACTTCGACTTGAGATCGTGAGGAGGATCTATATATATGCATGGGATGAAACCCAGGTCATGGAGCCAGAGTAAGTGGAGTGCCCTTGAGGAGGATCGTCCCGGCAGAGAGTTATGGGACAGGGATTGCAGGATTGAGCGGTTCATTGACTGATAGGGGAGACTGGACCATTGCATGAGAAAGTTATTCTAACTTTCCATTTAACACAACACTTGAGGGTGCCTCATGAAGATCTTGCAGTGATTACCTCATTGGCATCATCATGGGATTGATGGAGACCGTGTGGATCTTAGTAAAGCTTTGGAGGATGAACTCATTCCGATATGAGGCCATAGGAGTGAGTGCGAAAGGAGGTTCACATGGTTGATATATTTCAGGACTATTCTTCGCAGAGTAATGCAGTTCACTTCCTGATATAGGATCCAGTGGGTGGAGTGTCTTGTGTATTCATCGTTGGGTGGGTTCTACTATGTATCCCACAATTGGACATGGGATCTTAGTATTTTACTTCGGGATTTGGTGTGCTTGAGGACAAGCAATTTTTCTAGCAGGGAGGGCTATTAATGTCCCACTTTAGGACATCATCACAGGTCCAAGATTTATGATGACCATAGTAGACAAATGGATGTTAGAGTAGTATAGAAGTGTTGAGAGGTGTGGGGTCCGACACATGATGATCATATTCCATCATTATGAAACCATTCCATACAGGTTAGCTTTGGTTTAGATTGCATTCGATGATTTCCATGATTTTGACTATTTTTGAGCTATAAGTCGTGGAATTCACTAACGAAGGTCATTTTGGGCACATTACTTGGAGGAACCTCTAGGTGTAATAGCTCATTGGAATGGGAGGATAAACACTACAGGATGAGATGGCTAAAAGTGACTTTAGGTGGCCGGGGAGGAAGCCACAGGGAGAGATAAGGGGCTTTCAAGGTAAGGTTAGTGAGTAGTAGAGTGATTTAATTAGTGGTAAATAATAAAATAGAAGTCACTTTGGAGGGACAAGGTGAGCTGAAAGTATAAAGGAAAGGCCAAGGCCTCTTCTCATTCATTCATGCATGATTATCTTTTGATATCTAGCTTTGGCTAGAGTACGAGCCCATCTTACAGGGTTTTGGTTTGACACATAACAAACCTAAGAGGGGGCAGTCCAGTGAGACTTGGTTCACCTATATTGTCCCTAAAAGCTTGGTCTGGAGATTGATGCTCTCACACTTCCATTCCTGGACCGGATCTCTAGGTTGTAGGAGGATTCTACATCCCAGTTCATATCTGAGATGAGAGAGAGCGCACCTAGGTGGGGATTCAGTAAGAGAGCACCATCTTTGGAGAGAGGTTTGTTGTAGGATATTGGTAGGGCTGTTGAGGATTATTTCACTTGGGTTTTCATTACAGGCCTTTGGAAATCAGATCTAGTTCTTTATGAGGCAGTTTTATGGCTCAAATTATTTCTTGGCAGTGGGGCGAATTGAAGAGAAAAAATGGCGTTTTTTGAGATCCAGATCAAGTCCGTTTGGAAGGGTTACACTTCAAATCAGCCACAGAGACTTCACCTAGAAGTGACTTATGAGGTCGGTCTATATTCTTGGAGAGTTGAGCATTTGGAGGCCTCCTTGTGGGGCAGATATCTAAGGGTTTCGACCATCGATGGGGCACCAAATGCAGTGGGGAATTTAAGATCTCAGTTAGAAAAGGATGTGGAGATTCGGTCACCTCGGTTATTCTTACTACCATCACATATAAGTTAGCATATTTCTTGGGTGATTGGACACTTTTGGAAAAAGGGCCGAGTTATTGAGGGTTCAACCTTCTATTGGGCCGATGGCATTCTTGGTGGGAAGTTTGGCATTCAGATCTTCTTGTAGTGAGCTTCATTTCTTATTCATTGCTAGGCGAATCTTTTTGTATTAGTGGGAGCATTTTGTAGCAGCTCATAAAACTCTATTGTCTATCTACTGGCCATCCCAATTTGAGCATTCCAGATCTGCATCTTTATTGTAGCAGGTTTATCTATTTATGAATAAAGAAGAATTGAGATGTTTTTGGCTTGTCTATCTTATTAAATATGGTTGAGAACTATGTTTCCTGAACATCTCTTTACATTGTACTGCATACACATATAAACATATCCCTATAACAAATAGATCAACAAATTGTTTGAAGAAATACCTATAACCGGAAAAAGTTTTAAAAGACACCAAACATTGATAGATCCTTGCATAATGGATTGGGATCATTACACAAGATAAAGAGGAACATGGTGAGGAGGAAGAAGTATATGCGGTGGAGTCAAGCACTAAGAAGGATCAAATGCATTGTATAATGATGTTTGGGGAGTACCTAGGGGTGATAGGACTTGGTTGGATGATCTTGGGAGGCATTTAGAAACATGGTATACCTTTTATGTAAAGAAACGACAACATGCTTGAGAATCGAAACCAGTTCCCTTCCTTCATCTATTAAAGGGAAGAGAACTTTGGAGACCCTAGTTTTAGACTTTCATGTTATGGATTGCATGGCGTTTTTGGAAATACACATGAAACAAACATATATTCTTACAAATTACCTCCCTCCCAGTTGTTCAACTATATCAGGCAGGAGGTTGGAACTTGAAATAAAGTAATAAAACAAATTGTTGCAGTAGTTGAATCAACAATAGCTCATGCATGGTCACCAACAAATCTGATTTCTCTGTTTTTTCATCTATAGGTTCATGTCAATGGATATTTGCATCATTCTTGTATGCATTAAGTACAGAGCATGCTCTGTATACTGTTTCTTTTCCAATGATCACTTTACAAAAAATGCAATTTTGCTTTTTACAATTTGGCAATTCTAGTATGTCATAAACATAATTATGGGAAAACTCAAGGCCAATATAATTTCACTTTGAGAATTCACTTGGAGACAAGCCAAAACTATTGGTCAAAATCTTGCAAGTAGGGAGGCAACGCTAAATAATGAGAAAGATATGCCATACATATAGTAAAGGCCAAAATTGCAAAAAGGTATAAGGGCTTGGATCACCTCATTCTTGTTGAATAGCCTCAACTAGAAGAGTTGTTATCCTCTGGTTCTTTCTTTTTTAAGTACAACCACTTGGTCCTCATGATCCTATACTTCTTTCAAAATTTAACACTAAATGTGAAGTATTTTTTAGCCTTCTTAGACAACTTATTAGATTTCTCTTTGTACTTGTCCTTCTATGAGGAAATTGTTGCAATCTGGGTTTTCAAGGCAACATTCTATTTCTTAAAAAATATGTCGAGCACTCTATATTCCTTAAACCTCTCTTTCCAAGAAACCACTTTATCTCTTTTAATTATGACCATGTTTTCATCATTAGGATCATCGAGGAGATATATCCTTTCATTTCTGTTGAATTGGATGCCTCTGTCTATGTACCAGGTGCAATATGTTGCTTGCATTTCTTGAATCTCTTCTTATTTCCAGAGAGGGATTCTTGGGATCTTCTTCATAGGTGAACTCAGGCCAAAACAAAAAGCTTCTTTGTGTTCTTCCTTTTCTTGTTCTTCAATGATGAGTAATTTAATCAAAGCACAATGAAAAAATCTAGTCTTAGCCTTAGTAGGATTGGCTTTGACCTTGTTAGACATTTTTACTTGGCAGTGCTAAAGAAAATAGGGCATATTGAGTGAATGAGTACTTGTGAAATGTTCCAATAATATGTCTGTACATGGTAGTTGAATTATACCTTCCTCAGGTTACATTTGAATAAAAACTAGTAGTTCATTCCTCTCCTTCCTTATGTAATCCCTTGGGACACTCTTCCCTAGTTTCCATCATTGATGTCTATGTAATCCCTTGGAACACTCTTCCCTAGTTTCCATCCTTGATGTCATGTAAGCCCTTGGAACAACCTTAACAAACAAAACCCTTGATGCTTGCAACATTGTCTAAAGGATGGACAAACTGTGCTTCTTTTTCCAAATATTTAAAATGAGTATATTACAGTTTAATGAACACATTTCCATATTATTATATATGGGTTTTATACTTTATCAAAAAAAATTCCAATACTTTACAAGGTTATATAATTCAGTGAAAAAATCGCCAAGATTTTCCAAGATTTTATAATTCAATGAAATATTCGCCAAGATTTTACAAGATTATATAATTGAGTAAAAGATTCGCCAAAAAAATATATATACATATTATATAATTGATAAAATAGCCTTCATTTTTTCTTATGTATCATGGGGATTCGCCCATTTATTATATATACAAATTTAGGGGGGTTCTTAAAATCACACCTGGTAATATACTAGTTTTGTTAACATTATATTGTAGTGGTTGTTTATTTAATACTTAATTTGTGTACTAATAATATTTTCTAAATTCTTTCAAATGTATTCTAAAAATCTTTGGAGAAATAAACCCTAAAAACAATCATACAAAATAATTGTATACACTAATATTTTGAATAACAACTTCCTTAATTTCCAACTTCATAATTTTGATTTTTTCTAATTTTTTATACATAAAATAAAAGACCTAAATTTGATCATCATATACTTATCCCAACTATGCATTATTGTTACCTTTACTTTTTACATCATCTTTGATTTTAGTTTTTACATCATCTTTGGTTTTAGGGTAAATCAATAACAAAGAAACAAAACCTACTATTCCTACTTCCTCATCATTCTTCCTAATGCAATTATAAGTGTTAGGTAAAATTCAATCTAATTAGATAAAGTAAGTTGGTGATAAAATTTAATTGAATTACAATTTAGATTTGATGTTTATTACAAATTGGTTTACCTAACAAAGGTAAGATGAACTGAATTAATGTTGACTAAAAATAACAATAATTAGTTTGTCACAGGGGTAAGATTAGGTAATTGGTGGTGAAAGTGATGGGGTTTGTAATGTGAATTGAATTAGTGTTGAGTATTAATAACAATGTAATTAATTTGTCCCAACTAATTTGTCACAGGGTAAGATTTGGTATTTGGTGGTGAAAGTGGTGAGTTGCAATAAATAATTTATCACATGAGCAATATCTCTTTGTCACATGAGCAATATCTCATAATTGGTTAAAGACATTATGTTTTAACATAGATAAATTGAGTTGAATTTGTCCTAAAAATCATAAATTTTGATATATATCCATTACATTATAATGATTTTTAATAAAAATAAAGTGAATTGGTAAAACATATATATTTACTAGTATGGTCACTTTTTTTTTGTGGCTAGGCACAATGACATTGGTTGGGGTTATAATATTAAATCTTAATCTATCATTAAATCTCGCATACATATTGCATATTTTAAATTAAAAGATGGAGAAATAAATATTATAATAATTATCAATATAAATAAAATGAATTGATAAAATCATATATTTAATATTATAATAATTATATATATATATATATATATATATATACATATATATATAAGTTAGTGTATATATATGTGGGTGAAATCATTTACAATCTACAAATCGTATGAAACAAATAACAATTAATTTTTATCTATGTAAATATAAATTTCTTTATAAATTAATCTAAAAAGAATAATTTATATACTAGAAAAATGTAATTGTCATTTATCAGGAGGATTGTTGGTAGTATAATTGTCATTTACGAAAATGAGTTGTATTTAGTTTAATATATTTTAGGTGTTGCAAGCTTCTTAGGTGTGTTGGGTTGGGTTTGATGAAATTTTAATTTGTTATATACCACAATTCATGTGTATATATTGCGCCTTCTATCTAGGAATAGTATCAGTTGGTTCAACACTGTGAGCTCCAGGACTGCCATTGAAAATTTCCAAGTAAGAGGGAAGTCAGTTGTAGCTTAAATAAACTACGTGGAGCTCAACACCTTTATTTATACCAGTTTCTCTGTCATCTTGGCCCAAGGAATCATTCACTTTACTTGCTTGTAAAATGCATAGTTTCAATTAGGTTTGGGACAAAGGGCAATAACATCAATTATTTTCTTTTATTGATTAGAAATTTTCCAATAGAAATTGTTTTTAAATATGGTAATATTTGTTTTGGGAGTGGGCTAACTTTGGAGTAATCCTTGTTCCGAGTTACTTTTCCCACAAGTTTTCTGGTCGTTCTATTTTAAATTTCCGGCCAATACAAAATTTTGATGGATTTCTGAGTATCTGGGTTGGTTTAAAATGGGACAAAACCCTTGAAGTGAAGTTTTGAAATGCATAAAACTTAAAGGTTCGGTGAGTGGAGACAATGGAGACCCCATGGATACAAGGAAGAAGGTCATTGCCTACTTTGAAAAGAGAGAGAAAACACTTTGCAAAGAGAGAGAAATTGAGGACAAGGTGCCTGTGATGAACTTCAAAACTTTGATCCATAAAATCAATGGCTCACAACACATGTTGTGATCTACGACCCAAAATGACTCTGGAGCTCTAGGCTTTAGAGCTATCCATCGCACAATGCCTCAAATCCCTTGGAGTGTTGAACTGGTGAACTTGTGGAGGCACACGGATCCAACAGACCACAAGTCCCCAACATCCAATGACTGAGATCTTCTTTGGGACTCCGACCTTCAGGAGTCCTAGATGCTCCAACATGAAATAACTCTGGAGTATCAAACCTATGAACCTCCATATTTAGCGCCACATGTCTACTGAAATCAATGGTCCACACATCCCCACAATTTGGATGGTTGTGATCTACTTCGAGACTTTGAGCTTCAGGAGTACCTAGTGGTCTTTCCAATGGAACCTCTAGAGAGTCATTTCTATGAACTACAAAATCTAGCACCACATGTCCCCTCGACTGGACGGACGAGATTAACTCTGGCCTTCGAGCTTCAGGAGTTCTCACAAACTACACCTTGATTTCCCCCGGAGTGTCAAGTCTCTGGACTTCGGGATCTACTGCTACATGTACTCCCCAACCAACGGACATGATTGGTTTCGACCTTCGGGACTCCGTAAGTCATCGACCGTCGTAATCTCCTTACGAATTTCCCCTAGAGTGCCTACTCACTAGACTGTAGGATCTCCTACCACGTGTCCCCTAGAAATCAATGGCCCAAATTTACTCCGCTCTTCAGAGCTTCGGGATTCCTTGACTCCAAACAACCTAATTCCTCTAGAGTGTTGGTTCTCCAGAACTCTAGATATGGCACCACACGTCCTTTGCGATGGAGAATCGAGATGAGATCCAGCCTTTGGGCCTTCGAGAGATTTCACCTCACTGCACTCTACTTCCTCTGAACCACAAACTTAAGAAGTAGTATATCTGCACTCCACATGTCCTTCCCGATTGATGGAAAGGATTAACTCCATGATTCAGAGCTTCGGGAGCTTTTACACTCCTACAAATATACCTCCAATCTTCCGAATAGCCAGACTTCTAGACCACGCTCAATCTACTTCCATGTGGCCTCACATTTGATGGCCCAAACACACTTCGGGTTCCATGACTTTGGAAGACTTGTCTCCTCTACGTCCAAACATGAAAAATCCCCGAACTTACAAAGTATGAAGGGAGCTTAAGGGTTAAAACCCATGCAACTCACCTTGATCCGACAGATGTTGATATTTGCACGCCGATCCTATGGATGGGATATGTTCTCCTTCGTGTGCACTCCTCCTTCATTGTGGACTCTGATCTGACGGTCCATATTTATCCTGTAGCCAATCTAATGACTACTATATCTCTCCCTCTGTATGTGGCTATGCTTTCCTTTTGATGATGGATTTTCATTAACTTTTCAAAGGATTAGCCTTCGAATCTTTCCCTGTAAGATTGGCTTCTTTCTCTCTATCTATGTTGCCTCTTCTAATCTTGAAATGATTTAAAATTCAAAGGGTCTCATCCCTTTGAAAGTTTCTCTCTTGCAGGTATGTCTTCTTGGCCTCTTCTTTCATTCTTGGAAAACACTGCTCCTCCTGAGCTTCCAACTCTTTCGATGTTTTCAAAAGGGACTTGGCCCTTTCTCTTCTTCAATATAACTTTCTTCCCTCCTGGCAAGCGAAATTATTTTTCTCTTGAGGTTTTCTAACTTCTCAATATTTCAAAGGGGACTTAATCCATTTCCTTCTGCACTCCTTACGTAGGCACTGTGCACAACGACACTATTTCTCCTGATCTTGAATTCGCTCAAACTTCTAAGGGCCTTGACCCTTTTTTCCTTATCAATTTCTTGTGCCCTCCTAGCACTCAAACTCTTTCCTTCAGATCTTGAAACTTAAAACTCTTTGTCTCTGGCGCATTCCTTGCACTTTCCTGAAACTTCCAAAGATTTCAGACTTGAAGGTTTTTTTGAAAATATTCCTGCACACTCCTTGCGCTCTATCTTCCTTAGGAGTTCTTCAACACTTTCCAAGTGTTGTCCTAGTGCACGTCTTGCATGGGTCTTTTGTGCACTCTTGCACTACTTCTCCTTCGAGTATTTATCTCCAGGTGTGCCCTCTTGGAAACCTTCTCATAGAACTCAAAGCAGAGTCCTTGCGCTTGCTCGATACACTCCTTGCAGAGCTTCCTTCCCAGAGTGTCCAATAACTCTTATGTTCTTTCCCTTGCACTACTCCTTTTGAGTTTTTCGACTTATTCTGGTGTGCCCACCTGGCACGCTCTTCTCTGAAATCGAGACATAGTTCAAGTGTACTCCTTGCACTAGATTCACAGAGTATTTCAATTACTCTGGTGTGCACTCCTTACACAAGACTAAGGTACCAGAACACTCAGAAAAATAACAGATAGGGAAATCTATCTAATTCCCACAAAGGGAATATAACATGCATGCATGGAATTCATAGAAAAATACAATAAACACATTCAGAAACATTCAGAAAACAAATATGACAACACACATAAAACTCACAGGAAGGAAAAACTACTTTTGTATTAATCTAAATGGTTCAGTACAAATTTTTACAAGGATGGAGTAGAACTGAGTCTCAACTCTTCTCCTCTCCTCTCTTATTCAACTTAGCAACTAACTCTCTCCCTCGTAGCTAACTAATGAATTTTGATACAAGAGATCCTTTTACAAAAGAGGGGCTCTCGATCCTTCCCTCCATCTAGCTACTCACATTAAATTACATTCAATGGCCATCTAGTCCGAATCAGATATAGATCCATCTATTGTCAGCCATTAAAGGTGACTCTACCTATTACAATAACTCAACATGTACAAAGAGAGGATCTTGGATTCCCTTGATCCTTCAAACATTTAATACATTAAAATTTTAAATTAAGGATAAAAATTGAAAGGATTGGCGCATCCTTATTTGGGATCTTCTCCCTCCAAGTGCATGGATGTGTTCTCTTTATGGCACGTTGTTGAGGTGGAGCAATGCTCCTGCATCAAACTTTAACATTACAAAACAATAATTGATGTCATCGTTTATTGATCCTAAAACTGTAATACAACCACCAATCAACAAGAGACATATTTTTATGGATTGGTGCATCCACCAAAAATTTAAGGATAATAGGATGGATAGATGGTTTATGGTGTTCAACAAACCTCCTTGCAATAACAGGGAGGTGCCTCTATATTTCCTCATGAAATTATGGGAAAAACTTGTTTTGGGTCACCATGTCAACTACTTTGACAACAGTGAATTCCAAGAGGTGGGTCTTTGGTCCACATAGGATAGAGAGAATGCTAGGTGTGACCCTATATTAACTCCTCATTCTCCTAGGAAAAGGCCTAACCCCCCTAATCAACATCCTCTCATCACAAAAGGAATCCAATAGACAATTATCTATATCAACATTGAGTTGGATCCTAATGCAACATGGGAGTTTTGTAGCACTATCTCATCATACTGGTGATGTTGGTAGAGGGGTTGGACCTTCAAGCCTTGCAACAGAGTGCAGCCGAGAGAAGGAACATAGATAGAGTAGGTTCTCATGTGATCCTCATATATGCTTGAGTTGCAAGCATATTTGTTAAGGGTCGATGGAATCCAATAGACATCATAGTTTCATGGAGGAGGTTAGTATCTTAACCATCTAGCTATGTTTTTCATATGTATGTGTGTGTGTATTTATTTCCATATCTTTTTATATGATGTTTTGGATTTTCTACACCCATATAGCAGACCCTCTATGATGGTAGATGCATTAGTGTTTGTTTCCACCACTGATGCAACAATAAATGAAGCCTATTCATTTGGTGTACTACATACATAAGTATGTGTCACCTTCGATAAATTCACCACAATGATTTTTTTATTCTCTAGCATCCTCAATCATATTTTTCTTGTGTTTCTACAGGTTGCGGTACCATATGGTGATGATCCATGTCCACTTGGGATGGACAAGTCACCACTTTCATAGGTATCATGTGTTGATTTAAATTTTTTTTAAACATGAAATTTGTTATTTTTTTTGGTTGAATTTTACATTTCGGTACTGATAAAAATATTATAAATATGTATGCAGGGTGCTTCATCCACTTTTGGGTCATATATAACACCATTTCACTCACCACCACTACCTACAGTCCACCCATCATTTTCGCCTAGCTACAGGGCTAGTCTAATCCCTGACCACCTTGCCTTGGATCTTGGGATACCTCTTTCTAGCCCAAGGGTTTTATCATCCCTTGTATAACTCGTGGGGGTTTATTGGTGCTCATCCCCACCATATTTTATATCCCATCCATCCACAGTGGTTGTGCATGTAGGCCACCCACCCTCACCATCATTTCCATCACATTCATCCATAATGAATGCACTCGTACGCCACCCACCCCCACCACCTTCTCCATCTATGCCATCCACCGAGGTTTTCCCAATAGATGTTTCCTTGGAGAAGGTTGTACAACCGAGTGCTGAACCTTCCAAAGACTCTCCATTTTTTCTCGATTTATTCACGGTGAGATCATTTTTTGATGATCAATTTTAATACATCATGAATGGAATTGATTTTATGTATTTTTTTTAAATTTCATTCTTTGATCCTTGTAACTGACGTAGGGTGGCATTGATGAGAGATTATGATCGTGCACCCTCGCGATTATCAATATCATATGTGATGAGTTGTATTAGGTTGAATTAAAAATTATCATTTTGTAATTCTGTTAATTCATTGCGGAAAAAAAACTTATAAGGATGTTGTTTCTTTGTCCAGTTTCTAGAGTGACGAACCATGCCCAAGCGCAAAACCAATCAAGGTGCTTATTCGAGTAAGAGAAGGAATATTGATTTTTGGGATGCTCCTAATAGTTGTGAGGATGGAAGTGGTCAATGAGTGACCAATTGGCAATGAGTGCCATTTTTTTTTATCTAGGGCACCATATGGCACTTTTCCATGTTTGGTAACTTGTTGTTGTTTTTAATATTGGGAACGATGTGCCATTTTATAAAAAATGTATAGTTGAAACAATGTTGAATACACACACACACACTTCATGACACATTTTTTTATGAATTGGAGTGTTTGTTTATTTGATGTTGATGAATATAGTGTCCTTAATTAGATTTGGGTAAACATGTGTCTCTCTTTTTTCTAGTTATAATCGTATGAAATCTATGGCATACAAACCATTGATATTATCAATCCTTCTTCACCCCTTATTATATCACTCAAACCACTCAAATCAATATCTTGCAAAATTCAAGGTTAAAGATATCAAACTTAGGTATATTCACATGCCCAAATTATTAAAATCATATGATACCAATGAAACATAGATATATGTGAGACTTATTGCAAGGGTTATGGGAGAACTTGATGAACTTGTAAATATTTCAAAGAAAAGTTTAAGGGCTAAATTTTTCCATTTGGCTATTTTTCCACTTAATGTGTTAAATAAAAAACATTGTTCGCCAATTTCCATTTCCTCCAAAAGTGTTTTGACCAACTTTCTATAGGAAAACATTATTTAATTTAAAAAATAGATAATTAAAAAAAACTGTATAAAATCCATATAAGTTTGAATATTTTTACCAAAATTACATGAAACGTTTTTTTTAAATCTAAAAAACAACTTTGTATTTCTAATTAAAAGCAGACAAAATTATAGACAACTCGGGGAAGAACTGCCAAAATAGAAACCAATACCTTCACTTGAGAATATATATCACAAAGTATTATTAGTCTAGAGTTTTAGCAAAGTCTCCAGGATAGAGTATCATATAGTCTTCAAGATAAAATTATAGGCCTATATGTCGAGAACATATTAGACTTCTATCTTAGAATAACTCAGAATATATATTTAAACAAAATCAAACTAGCATGAAAGTTCAAACCCTTGTTTTCTCTAGTATTCAATGAGGTTGCTCTAGCTTGGCGATTTCCCCAACATCTCTCGCTTCCTCTTCATTCGCTAATGGAATAGGACACTCTATCGATCAAGGAGGGTTTGGATCCCTTGGACCACTCTGGTTCTTCGCTTTCTTCTACTTGTCTGGGTAACTATGAACTTTATGTCGAATTGAGACTTGCAAAAGAGCTCAAACTTCCCCTCCAACATTTTAACAGCCTACAGGGTAGCGTCATTCTCCTTCCTGAATGTTTCCACCACCTGGGGCACCATGGAATTTATTGTCCAATATGACTCTTCCAACTTGAATTATTTCATTTCCTGAGTCCTAGAATATTGTGGTTCATCCACCCACCCCTTGAATTATTGGACTATCCCTTCTTCTGATATGTTGTGTCACTCGATTAGAATTACTTCTTCAATTTTCACAGTTGTTTTATTTTCCTCATATGAAAACAAATATTTGAATCTAGATCCAACCATTTAGGATAATTTGGAAGCATTGGTACGATTTACAGGTCCCTAGGAGGAAGACACTTATGGATTCTTTCCTTTTTGTTGGCCTCCCCATGCTCCTTTCCTTGCCATCCTACAACTCCTTACTAGCTTGGTCTTTGTTGGATGTACACCCACTACCTTTGAGCCCTTCTTTCTCATTGAATTATGCCTTCAGTGCTTCCACAGACACTTAATCACCCTTTTGTTCGAAACACACTTCATTTTCCACTTAAACTTCCAACCACCCTGATTCTGTTGAATCCCCCCCTTATCCTTTTCAGGGAGAGAGAGGCTTGAAACCTTCTTACCAAAATTTTTCTCCTAGATGCTGCCCATGTTCCCATGAATTTTAGGAGCGCTCCTCCGCTTGAAATAATAAACCTCTATCAACTTAACTAACGTTGACCCACTACATCAACTTCTCACCATGCGATATCCTTTCACATCCACCCTCGCATGCCCATTCGTTTTCATAACTTATTCTAGGTGGATCATGTCAATCTATGCTACTATCAAAGTACTCCCACGAACTCGCATGTACCTTCCATTCATGCCTCTTGGCTCCCACAACAACTAGTTCTATACAGGCCTCCTCTCCTAATAATGGTTGCCTCCCTCAACTCCTTGACATGCTACAACCATAAATATACTACTAACCAACTATATTAGTCATATCACGACTTGTCTTGCACTTAACATCATGTTTCTGTATTGGCACAAACAATGCAAGTCTTATCAGTGATCCAAGAGGATCCAAAATGCTAAAAAATGACCTAGGAGGATCCTGAATGCTCAAAAATTTATATTCTCAAATGATTTTGAAATCTACTTCATTGTGCAGAGATCGACGATTTATTTCTAGCGGTGTAAAAATTGACTCAAACAGAGTTCGTATGAAGAAGTTATGAATGGTCAAAGTTTGGTCAAACTAGGGAAAAAGTCAAAGGGGTTGCCACGTGGCATATCCATACAGGTCACAAGATGATGTCATGCTAACATCAGTAGGATGACGTGACAACACGAGAGGCTTCCATGTGTCACTCATTTTGGCACTTTTAGGGGTCCATGTGGACCAATAAAATTGTTCCATGTTTCATCCATATGGATGACGTGGCACCTATACAATGATGTGGCATGTACAAGTGGCAAGTATAGTCAACATTCATACAGTTATGTGGAAGGTACATGTGGCAGGTATATTCAACATCTTTATGATGATGTGGAAATGACATGACAGTGATGTGGCAGAACCAACAAGTGCCATGTGGCAATGACCATATAGTATAGTTGATAGGTGACATGGCATACACGGTGGCATGATGTGAGGTGAAACAATCATGAGATTCCATGTGGCAGGCCCAGATTGACCAATGATGGTTTAAGGCTAGAAGTCTAATGGTAGTCAATTCGTTGGTTTGGTTATTATTTTTTGTTTTATTAATATATATATATATATATAAATAATAACCAATGAATTAATATATGGATTTAACCAAGACAACAAATATGCTATTTAGAGGTTTGAACCCAGTTATTATTTTTGGTTTTATTAATATATATATATATATATATATATATATATAATAACCAACAAATTAACATATGGTTTTAACCAAGACAACAA
>SNQJ01S0001147.1:64095-101754 GCA_010110895.2 Picea sitchensis | reverse complement strand
ACATTGGGAGGCAGTAAAGTGGATTCTCAGGTATTTGAGAGGTACTACTACTCATGCATTATGTTTTGGAGGTTCAGACACTTTTCTACAGGGATATGTTGATTCAGATATGGCAGGTGATAAAGATAGCAGGAGGAGTACCATAGGGTATATTTTTACTATAGGTGGAACAACCGTAAGTTGGATTTTGAAACTACAAAAGGTTGTTGCACTTTCAACAACAGAGGCAGAGTATGTTTCTACTACAAAGGCTAGTAAAGAGATGATTTGGTTACAGAGGTTTATGGAGGAATTGGGAAAGAAGAAAGAGAATAACAAGTTGTACTGTGACAGTGAGAGTGCCATTCATCTTGAAAATAACTCAGCCTTCCATTTGAAGACTAAGCATATACAGTTGAGGTACCACTTCATACAATCAGCCTTGGAAGATGGACATTTGAAGTTGGAAAATATACACACTAGCCAGAATCTTGCAGACATGTTAACAAAGGGAGTAACCAGGGAGAAACTGAGTTCCTGCTTAGTTTCAGTTGGTCTTCAAGAATGAAGATGAAGATGAGAAATTCACTAGGTCCAAGAAGGTTTAGAGTCTAGCATATACAACAACGGTGGAGTTGTTGAGATCGGTCTCCAAGTGGGAGATTGTTGGTTGTGGAGCCTGATTATCTTCCTGATTCAGAGGTATTTTACTTTCATCCATGTTTATACCCCATGAAGTATTTACACTCCATAAGTATGTACACTCTTCCACTCGGGGGAGTGCAGAGGGGGGGTACCCTGTTACCCATGATTTTGGTCAATCTTGATGGTGTATTGATGATGGTGTACTCAGGCTCCTCATAAGAACTTTCTCCTGAGAATAGTGACATTCATCTCTTCCCAGAAAACTTACTTTTGAAGAGAGTTCGCAGGTTGCTAATATCCTAGGGTGCGAGAATGACCCATTTTCGCAGGCTGCCTTAAGCTAGGGTGCAAACTTCTTGCACTGTGCTACATAGCTAGGGTGCGAACTTTTTCTAAAGCTTGGAAAAAGATGAAGTCTCGATGGTTCTAGAAGAATGGGTTGGCATTCGAATGGTTATCCTTTTACTGGGTTCCCTAATATTGTGGGATCATTCTTATCCAAGTAACCATCTCATTCTCTCCTATAGATTGATGGAATTCTCATGGAAAAGTTTAAGCAAGATTCATTGGAGAATTGGTGAAAGAATTGTGTGAAGGACCTAGCTTGAACATGAGATTGGAGACTCTAGCAAGTCTATCAAGAGGAATTGGATCTTCGTCATACAAGGATTGAGCAAGTGTGTGTGTTGGAGCCAAGAGCCACCGAAAGGAAGCTTGCGACATCAAGGCGATCAGGTTGTATCTTCTACTTTCGATTAATATGATACAGCGGCATGTCCTTTTCCCATAAAGTCATTCTTACTTTATTGTGTAATTCCTTGATCATACACATAAGTTGACAGTTGAATATATTTTGCTATCTTCACTTTGGTTGGTTTGTGTTGTCTTGGTCTTGACCTCACGAGAGCACTAGAAAAAAGTGGGAGAAACAAAGACCCTAGGAAGCGATACAAAGGTATGTTACTTGTTCCTCCCTACTAGCTAATTCAATGGTGAAAACTTAGGGAAAGAGTCATGTCCTGTCCTGTTTTTTTCTAGATCCAGGTGGATCTAGGAAGATATGTTAGTGTCCGCACCTACCGATTAGTCCGATAACATACCCCCTCTACACAGTCCGAGGGGGCTATCCCCCCGGCCGAGGGGTCTAGGGACAAGAGGGCCCCCAGTGGGGGTTCGAGGGTGAATCCCCCGAAGAAAAAATTGCCTTGTAAATGTATATTGTAATTTCATTGTAAATCTGGACCGTTCACTATAAGGTCACAGATCTAACGGTAGAAATTATGTTAGGGTTTTTTCCCTAGAAGGCAACCCTCTTTTATGAGGGAAATGTATTGCGGCCATGGTAGATGGCGAATATTGTATTCTGAGATAGGAGACTGTGATGACAAATATGGTTAAGGAATTATGGGAAGACCTAGAAATAAGGATATAAACTCCTCACCAAAATTAAGGTGGTTCAGTTGAAACAATGGTAAAATTTGAAGGAGAAGGAGAAGGTGAAAAAACTTCAGTGTCTCCTCCATTCCCATCATCATCATCATCGTCTTTGTCCTCTTCCTCATCATCATCATCCTCTTTCGATTAAAGTGAATGTTCTTCTCATAAGATGAAAAATCATTCTAAGAAATGTTGTCATGATTTTCCTTTGTTAAATATAGATGTAAAGTTTGATTTGCCTACTTATGATGGAAAGTTGAATGTAGAGAAGTTGCATAATTGGTTGAAACAAATTGAAGTGTATTGCAGGGTACAAAAACTCATACAAGACTCTTCAAGGATACAATTGGCTACTCTTACCCTGAGCGACACAACATTGATATGGTGGGAGAGTCAGAGACAAGTTGATCTTATTCAACATGGTAAAATCATCTCTTCTTGGATTGAATTTACTGTTTCATTAAGAAATAAATTTTATCCATTAGCTTCTATGCAAACATTAATGATTGCTTGGAAACATATGAGACAAGGAAAAGGGAAACATGTTAAAGCTTACACACAAGAATTCAAGATGAAGACATTATCTTTAGGAATTCTATTACATACTCATGAGACTCTTCTAAAGTATATTGCTAGTATGCACTTATATCTTTTCCATACATGATACTATATTGATGTTTAATCCTACTAATATTGACAAAGTATCAATACAAGCTACTCATATTGAAGCCAAAAAAGGATAACATGTTGAGGATGTGTCAAAGGAGCCACATGAATTCAAGGATTTGTTGAAGGAAAAAAGGAAGAGTAAGAAGACAATTATAGTAAAGAAGGATGAAGAGAAGAATCCTACATGTTCTCACTGCGAGAAGAAAGGACATGATGAGAAGTATTGTTGTAAGTTGCATCCATAATTAAAACCAGATTGGGATTAGCCTACGAAAGGTAAACATAAGACCACAACCATAGTTCAATATCTTGGATTAGATTCTAAGGATGAAACGAAGGTTACATCTATGGGCATCAATGATAAATCTTATGTTGCAAGTTTCAGTTCATGTACTTTTTCTTTAAAGTCTAAAGTAATCCTTGATGGAAGGAAAATAAAAGACATGTTTCATTTATGATTTATCTCAAATAACACTAATATTGATACACTTGTTGATAGTGGATCGCAAGTGAATCTTATTTCAGAGCAAGTTGTTCAGAATTTGTGATTGGAAACTAGGCCTCATTTGAGACCGTATCCTTTGGGTTGGATTTGTGATAATTCTTAGGTACATGTAACTAAGTAATGAAAGTTATGGTTTGTGATCACATCTAGTTTCATTGATGAGGTAGAGCTATATGTTGTTCCGCTTGACATTTGAGGGATGGTTTTGGGAATTCCATACTTGTATGATAGGAAGACCATTTTCTACAGGGGACAGAATAAGTATCATCATTTCAAGGATGAGATTGAGTTCATTGTGAGAGCTCATAATTTGAATACTACTTTGACAGTTGTCACTACAATTAACATGATATCTAATTCTAGTATCTAGGATTCATATTTATATCCTACGATTGAACGTAGAGAAGGTCCTTTGGTTGATGTTGTTCCTGTTAAGAAGGGAAGATATGTTGATGGTTCATTATCTTTCATATTTGTATATTTGGTTTTTTTGTTTAGTTTATTACTAATTAGTGGATTATGGTTGGCTATTGCAACAATTAATGATGGATTTTGTGAATTTAAGGGAATGGTTAACTTGGTCAACAATGTTGTTTTAGTCTTCATTATGGTTGTAATGAGTCAGGTGCTCATTATCCAAGTAGGATGGATGGATGATATTGGACAAGTGAGGAAAAAATATCCTCAGTTCATTTCTGAATGATCCATACTTTTGGGGGTCCCAAATTTATTTAGTGGGGACGCGTGATCTAGGAGGATCTAGAATGCTAAAAATGACCCAGGAGGATCCTAAATGATTAAAAATTGATATGCTCGAATTCTATTGAAAACTAACTTATTGTAGATCTCGTAAATATATTTCCAATGACACAAAAATCGCCTCAAACGGAGTTCGTATGAAGAAGTTATGGCCAGTCAAAATTCAGTCAAGCTAGGTCAAAAGTCAAAGGGGGTGCCACATGGAAAGCCCATAGGCTCCCACATGACCTGTCCATATAGATCACAAGATGACATCATCTTGACATCAGCAGGGAGACATGACAACACAAGAGGCTTCCACATGTCACTCATTTTTGGCATTTTCAGGGGTCCATGTGGACCAATAAAAAAAGTGCCACGTGTCATCCATATGGATGATGTGGAATTCGTATGATAATATGGAAGATACAAGTATAAAGTAAAATCAATATCTGTATGATGACATGGAAATGATAGAGTAGTGACATGGTAGTACCAGCAAGTGCCATGTGGCAGTGACTGTACATTATAGTTGGCATGTGACATGACATACATGGTGGTATGGTGTGAGGTGGACCAATCAGGGGCTACCACGTGGTAGGCTCTGATTGGCCAATGATGGTTTAAGGCTCAAAGTATAATGGGGTTCAATTCATTAGTTTGGTTATTATTTTTGGTTATGTATATATATATATAGTTACAATAACCAATGAATTAATATATGGCTTTAACAAAGGAAATAGATATGTTATTTGGAGGTTTGAACTCGAGACCTCCAGGGTATATTCCAAAAACTTAACCAATGTGAAAAGCACTTTAACCATGTAAAATTATGAAATTTAATTAGTTTTTTTATGTAATTAATTAAGTTCTAACAATGCCAACGGATTTAGATCTGATTTTTGGCCTATTTAAACCTAGCTTCGGACCAAAACAAGACATGGTTTTTCGTGCCATATTGGAGCATGTTGCATGGGAATTCATGCCAAGTTCATATTTGTGTCAATTTACATGAAAGAGGTGTTCTTATGTTATATTTTCCTTGTTTTGTGTGCCATTCAGTTCTTGGAGAAAGGTATAGGGTGTTTACACTCATTTTTCTCATAATTTCACGAGGAATTTAAAGGTGACCTTTGTTTCTAGGTTGGAGTAGCTAACTTGAAGGGTGTATTCATAATTTGACATTTATAAAGACCATTTTAATGTAATTTGGAAATTGATAATTAATAAGAGCGATCTATTTCTCTTTATTTTGGAACTCATTATTTATGCAAGTTATATTTATCAGTTAATAAATTTTATGGATAAGTAAGAAATTCACATGATATTTTGCAAATAGTCAATTCAATCTTCATTTTCTTGGATCCGTTCGAATGTTTATGTGTATTTATGAACTAATTGACATCTAAGGATTTTTGGACTAAATTGGTATCATAGTTTGTTGATATTTCGGATCAAGTTCGTATCAAAACTCATTTTGTATTTTCATATCAGTCAATCCCACTTTTATTATTTTGACCTATGGGTTTTTGGGTCTGGTGCCCATTTGGTTCTCCATTCGTTGTTTCTGACATTATAACTATCCTCGTTATCCCTTCGAGCCTCCAGGTGTTCATCCTTTTCCTTTGTCTATCCTCTACATGTGTCACCTCATCTGGGAGACTGATGTCTTTTTTGTTGAGTTTCCTTTCCTCCTTCTAGACAACCTCTGTGGTAGGGTCCCCTTTCATCCAAGTTATGAGTTTATTTGGCTATGAGACACCTAATTTGGACAAATAGTCTTCCACTGAATTCACACTTCTTTTCACCTGAGAAATAATTATCACATGAATGTTGGGATTATCATGTCTATTTGAGACCATTCAAAGGATAGTCTCCAATTATTTGATAATTTCTCTAGACTAGAGGCATCTATCAATTTTTTGAGGATCGAGATTATGAAGAGAGAATCTACTTACGCTATGAGAGGATTATATCCCTACATCCTTGTAATGTCTATACCTCTTAGCAAGTATTCTAAGTCAACCCCATTGTTGGTGTTGAATTCCAATTTGAAGGAGAATAATGTTGATAAATTTCCTTCTAAATCCCCAAGAACTCTCCTTGCCCTAGACAAACCTGGATTGTCGTTCGAGGCCCCATCAAAATTCAATTTGATTAAGCCTATTGGAGGAAGACTCCAGTTTTAAGAAGTTTGATTCTTGTGTCGGATGGATATTTCAACCGCTTATTGATAGGAGTGCCCAAGCCTCCAATTTTGAAAATTAACTTCCTCTTATTTGTTAAGGAATCCATATTCTTTAGTCTAGGAACATGAAGTGATGAAATCGTAGACATTAGCATTCCTTCATTCCATACTTATTCCATTGAGAGTTGTTGTTTCTTAAAGATTATTTCATTTCATTCCTTCCATAGGTTCCACATGAATATTACTAGGAAAATATCACAAGCTCTATTTAATATGGAATTGGAAAAAGGCTCTAGAGGCCAGTCAATAATTATTTTGGATGAATCATTTCAGAATCTTCCCGAACGTCGAAAAAGATCTGCACCAGTGTCCCATAAAGTCACCCCTTCCCTACAATCACATAGAAGGTGATTCAAGGTTTCCTCGTCCTGTCTACCTATCATATAGATAGAGGGACATTCAAATCCTCTCTTACTTAGTTTTTCCTAGGTTATAATTTTTCTCTCAAGGCCAGCCATAAAAAGGTCAAATTTTTTGGCCAAAGCATAGGTTACCATACACATTGCCAATCCATTTTCCTCTCCACTTATGTTAGTCCTACCACTAGACGACATGTTTCCTAAAATTTAAACATTCCTTCTCCTATTTGTTCCCATCTCAAAATGCTTGGGATTTATCTCATTCAGATTTTTTGAAGATCCAACTCCTCCTCCAAACTCTTTTTAACTTCTTCATTCCAGGTTATAGGCCAATCCTCCAGATTTTTCCAAATTATGTCATATACCTCATGTTAGCACTCTGTAAATTTTGTCTGGATGATAGACACACGACATAGGTAATTGTTTCAACCTACTTTAGAGATGAAGCACTAGCCTGCTCAACTCAGAGAGGGATCTCTCGTGTCACTTGATATTTCTTTGGGAATCAGTGGCTATATTTTGGTTTGTTTTGGGGGTTTTTAATAAAGTTGCTGGCAAGGAAGGGGAGGAACACTAAGGGCTATGGAGTCAAAATTATGAAAGTGAATGAAAACAATGACCAGTTGGTAGAAATGCCCAGAGGATAAAGGCTAAACTAGGCGATGAGTTTGATTTATTCTTGAATTTAAATAGAGTGTAGGAAGATAAAGAAAACAAATAACTGCATCAGAGCATTACTGAAATGAATTCTGAATTTGTTAAGAAGAAATACACACACTTTAAATTGCTTAAGCCAAGATAATCACAAGATGAATTCTGGGCCTTTAAATATCCAATTTAGACAGAAGAAAGTGTAAATGGAATAACTGATCACATGAAATAAATACGATGAAAGAAAACAAAGCTCATATCACCATCGTTAGGATATTTTCATAGAGACTTCAAAAGCTTCTGCATATATATCCAATTCAACGTCATAAAATTACAATAGAGTTCGAAACAACCAAAAGGGTGCTCTTGCACTTCTGATAACATTAATTCAATCAAATGTCCCAACATTTATACAATTCGATTACAATGGATGAAACCGAAACGTTTCAACTTCTAAAACTAATAATAGTAATTTCAATTGACAGTCTCGGTATATGAACTGATTTACAATGATTACTCAAAATACGTTTAAAAACGAAGAATGGATTTATCTGACTGCTCAACTTCCTTTACGCCATCTGGCTTGTCTTGATCTTCTATCGAACTCATTGGCTTGGTGACACCTGGAGGTCACTTACTGGTCCCAGGAAAGCTGCATTTTGTCTTTCCCAACCGCACGATTTCCTTCCATTGTGAGTCAGAAGGAGCCTTTTAGTCCATCATATCCTTAATCAATTTATCTAGGTCAATGCATGTGTCGTAGGACATAATCGGCAGGCCAATATTCAATGTTTTAAATTGATTCAAAATTTCAAAGTTTGTGGCCAAATACTCTACCATACTTGGGCCTTTCAGACTTTCCTCCATAGCTTCAAATTTGGAATGGTCCATCCTACACTGAATGAGGAGAGAATTGTAGTCTTCTTGATTGTATAATGAACCTTTTCCATCCCAAAATGGTGGGAGGCCCTTGACAAACAATTGTTCAAATGTGTCTTTAAACTCTTGTATATTGTGCTCCATTTGCATAGCTTTGTTCTGAACCGATTTGAGAAAGTTGTGATTGGCAATGATTCTCCCAACCCAAATGATCAAAGAAGTTCTGGCCTTTACCCCAATAGTATGAAGATCAGTAGTGGGCATGGAATTCAACAAATCAATAACGTTCTAGGCCCATTCTAAAGGTTTATTGGATAATGTTTCATTAACAACAATACACCTGCTTCGAGCCGTGGTAGCCACACTATCTTTGTCATTTATAAAATTCAGATAGACTCTAAACTTAGTTGCCTTTGCAGCAATAACATCCTAGATCACATGTTTATCTCCTTGCAATAGTGTTTTACCTTTTAACCTCATCCTCAACTTGCTTAATCTCTCTTGCAAATATTGAGTTTCCCTTTGGACTGGAGCCATCTTTTCATCTTTTGTTTTCATCTCTTGTTTCATCTTTTCCAAGGCTTCCTTAAGTATTTTTATTTCCCCTGTTTGTAAGATCACTTGGGACATGGCTTGAACCAATACATAATTACTCAATCCATATTTTACATTAGCAAGTACAATGACATCCATATCTGACGTTGCTACTTGTCCTTGTAACCAATTCTCTTTCTCCTTCTCCAGCTGTAATACTTTAGCTTTGTAATTTAGTGATTCTTGTCTGAATGTTTCCTTATCTTTCTCTAGAGAATCCAACTATGTTGCTTGTGTATGTTCAGTAGGGGACATCTTTAGCTTCTTCTTTAGACCTTGGATTATCTTGTCCTTCTCATATAAAGAAGCCTTTACTCCTTGAGGGCCTTCGGACTCCAATCTTTTGGCCTGTGTCTGCCAGGCTTTGTTGGATGATTTCTCCTATTTCAATTGCCCATCTAGTTTGAGTTCATGTGTTGTCAATATTGAAAATTTCAAACTTAATCTTAGATAGTCTGAGTATAGCATGTCACTAACATTCATGTGGAACTTTACTTTGTGTGAGGCACCAATATTCTCATAGTGCATCTTTATTTTAGACACTTTATCATCATCTTCTATTGCTATATTAAACGTCTTTATCTCCACATCTCTGACTGAGAACATGGACTTCTTGTGCTGGGAGATCTTCTCTACTTCGGGCAATAGGTCTCTTATCTCACTGTTGGCCATACTTACTTTTACAACATACTGGTTCATCAAGTCTTCTTTGGATTGATATACTTCCCCAGGTGTCTTAATGAATATGTGTTTCTCGTTGCTGAAAACCCTTGTGTTGCTTTCACTTTGTGGCATGCTTCATGTACCAACTTCTTCGTTCTTGGTTGCACCTTACACCATCTCCATGCTCGTTTTCTCTTTAGGTTCTTCTTCTTACAGGTCAACCACTTGAGAGGGTGGTGTAATTTTCATCTTCTTGGCAATATCTTGCTGGCTACCAACACCCAGGTCCTCTGAAATGTTCCTTTTATTATAAACACTCAAATTTGGGGCTTTAACAATCAATCTTGGAGAAGCTTTATGTGTTTGGATCTACTGAGGGGCAGACTCTGTTGGTTTTATCCGATCATGCTGCAAAGTAACCTCCATATCTGTACATGTCTCCAGATTAGCTAGTTTTTCAAATCCTTCAACATGCTCATGCTCATAGGGGCCCAATTTGCTCATCAACCTTCTCTTTGATATGATATGATGTGGGTCATATTTCCTTCCTTGTAATTGTGTAAACTCAAATTCATTGAATTTGGATTGGATCTGAGGTAAACAAGATTTGTTTTTTACCACAAAGGGTCCTACTATGAAAGGGAATTTTAAGTTAGATGCCTTGTGTGATTTCAGAAAGGGCTCTGTTTCTGAAATGATCCTTTGTCTGATGAACTCTAAGGTGAAAATTCTAGGAGTCAAAAAGACTGGTAAAAGATAAGGTCCTTCTTGATAGCCATACACCCATATCATAGTAGATTGTATGAACAACATCCAATCTCCTACTCTGCTCTCTAGATTTGGTTGTAAAAAAAATTTCATTTCTTCCAAAACCCTTGGTAAGTCTGAGCCGAAGATAAGACTGTACACCCTCGACATGATCTTATTGATGAAAATAAGCATGCTGATCCTTTTGCATTCAGTTGAGATGAAAGCAGTTTTAGGGGATTTGGTCTTGTTCGATTCTAAGAACATCCTCAGCAAGTGCATGTAGTATCTGAAGTGTCTCAATGAATTGAAATTGACTAGTTGTCGATTCATATTATCAATGATGAATCTATCAAAACTAATATAGACCAACTGATGAGACTCTGACATAAAAAAGATTAGCAGGAATCCTAACATGACTTCTACTACGAATTTCTCGTTATCTAACCATAAAAATTTTCTAAGCAGGGAACAAGCCCACTGGACCTCAATGATCATTACGCTCACATTGATAGGTAACGACCGACTTTTTGAATGGTGTTCAGGTTTGACAATGGTTTACAAAAACTGGGGTTTTACTTCTGAAGGGAATTATCTGTAAACTGTGATCATCTTCTCTTCGTCGAAGGGCTATGATGCTACAGAGGAAGAATCTGATACACTAAGAGTATGTCAAAGTGACAGGCTGTCTATTTCACATAAAACCTCTGACCCTACTTTATTCAAAATAACACTTTCTTCCTGTGAATATTTCTCGGCACACCAGCTTATGAACTCAGGGAAAGGGAAGACTACTTCTATGACATACAGGGTAATAGAGGCTTGAGCCGTTCCAAGAAAAGGGATTCGTTTCCCAACATCATCTAACAAATTTGATCTGGACATAGAAATGGGTGAGACTGTTATCTCTATGCCGAAAACATCGAAGTCCCTATCAGTTAGGGCTTCTTCTCTAGAGGTGATGTCTTATTCATTCAAATATAACATAACAGGATTAGCGGCCATTGTGAAAAATACCTGTTGAGTGGCGAAGAAAACACAAATCTGATCCAACTTTGAGATTGAGTTTCGAATTGATGGTTTGCGCCAAATTTTGAACGTTTGAATGATTCAAAGTATCATAAAATAATGTTGGGGATCCTCCTTTTATATGCACCTACCGACATCGGGAATTGGAGAAAATTTTTTTAGGTAGACCACTTTTCACCCCGATGTACCTCTAGAGGTGCCACGCGTCCACGAACAAAACCATAGTAGTTTTCCCCGGCCTGTCTTCGAAAGATTAATCCTTGCGCTACTTCAATCGCTGATATGAGTTTCGGTCGTTGATCTGGATCGCTCTAAGATCTATGGTCCACCATGCCCCAACAACTTTCGATATCGAGGATTGGAGAAAGTGGTCTCAGGTAAACTTCGTTTCACCCCGATGTACCTCTAGAGGCACCACGTGTCCTCGAATGAAACCATGGCAGTTTTTCCCAGGCCACCTTTGAGAAATTATCTTTCGCGTTGCTTCATTCCCCGATATGTCTCTCAGCTGTTGATCTAGGATACTTTCCGATCGACAGTCCTTAGAATCCTTCCTTTCGCACCTCCTCTATATTTTTCCACATACTTCCATATAAGACTTTATCCTCCAAACTATCACACTTCCATAAAGATGTGGCTTTTCGCTAAATCTATGAAACTCGGATCCTGATCTGAAAATTGTTATGATGATAACACCTCACATGAAGCTACTCTTTATTTACAGTAATGGAGAACATGGGTCCATCCTAACCCCATAATGGCAGTCTTAATTTGATATAATCCTTATTTTCCTTCCATATTGGGAAGTTGTTCCCACACATCTTCCAAAAATAAAGCATACCTACCATTATGAACCTCCCAAAAGCTTTCTTTTTGGATGAGCCCTCTCTTTTTCCAAGAATTATTCCATATAAGAGATCCTGGTATAATACCCTCCATTCTAATTAGGTCCTGATGGTCCACATCCTGGACATACTTTTCCTTCAATCTTTTGGTCCACAAATCTTTTGGGATTTTAACCCATCTCTAACATAGTTTTGCTGCTAGGGATTGTCCTATGAAATGCAGGTCCCTGATACCAACCCCTTCGTGAGATGTTCATCAAGATAGTTTGTCCCATGCTACTAGAACCTACTTTTTCTCTTTTCCTAGCTTTCCCCATAGGAATTCACGTTGGATATTTCAAATATTTTTTAAGATCCCTTTGAGAGATGCCAAGACCGAAAAAGAGATATAGAGGTGAGGAACTCAAAACTAATTTTATTAAAAACATCCGCTCTGGGAGGGTGAGGAAATGATGGGTCCAATTAAATAGATTTTCTTCTAACTTCACCAACAACTCTTGCAAAGATGTATTTCAAATGTATTTTTCGAGGAGCGGGGCTCCTAGGTACTTGGAAGGTAGAATTTCTCATTCAAAGCCTAGAAGCCGAGCTATATTTATTTGGATCTCCACCAAAGTGTGAAAGAAAAAAATTGGCATTTTATTAGATTTATCACTGTACCTAATGCCTCTTTGTAAATATCTAGCATGTTTTTTATGGGTTTGTCCTCTCTCACTGTGAGAATTCCCATGAGGAGGTTTTTGGGCCCATGATTTGCACCCTTTTTTCCTTCCATTTACCTTATTTTTGTGATACCTTAAGTCACCTTTTACCTTCTTTTAACAATATCTTTCTTGTGACTTCATGTTTTAACCCAAGGTATAGCCTTTTTATGAATTGAATTATTTAAGTAGTAATATGGCATGTTAAGTAGTTTACTACTTGATTTTGTGTTTACTATTGAGATGGCTTGGAGGCATGTACTTGCAGGCTGAGAATAGGTTGTGTTTATTCATGATTCAATCCCGCTAGTCCTTCATGAGCTCATATGGTGTATATTTTTTATATGTTGTTACTTCTGGATGTTGCCACCCTTTGAACTACGATGTTGCCATGATCCCATTGATACGTGAGCATTTTTTCTTTGATATATGAACAAGCATAGGAGCATAAAAACACTAGTGTGGAAAGGACGAGCCATCAAAAGAAACAAGAAGTTCCAACTGTTGAACCTATTTTTGCTTTTGATAATGTAACATAATACTCTATTTTGTACAATAGTTGTAACAACACGAATGTGAAACATATCCTATGTTATTTATTGATCAGATCTAATATCCTATTTGTAAAACACTATTATTTAGAAATGTATAAATGATAAGAACCCTCTCGGGGTTGAGAGGTTGGCATAAGAGAGAAACAAAGTGTGTAACATTGGCGTATGGCGAACTTGTTATATCATCCCTTTTCTATAATATGAGTATGTTAATTCATGCTATCTAAGCATCACTTTGTGAGTTATTTCAACAACCATGATTGGTGAAGGAAGGGACCCCTTTTTTAATCAGGTGTTGCAGTTCCATTTGTTTTATAAGGTATATTTATTATAGTCTTTTATGATTCTAAGTGCTACTGACCAGTGTGGATTGTTATTTGTTCTTGATCATTGTTAATTACATTTGTTGTTACTTTTTGTTATCGGACTAATCGGTAAGTGCAGACACAAACTGATCTCCCTAGTTTCACCCCGAAACTAGAACAAAACAAGACAAAATATAAAACTTTCCCTAAGTTTCAATCATCAAGCATGCTAACTAACAAGAGATAAATGACATACCTTTTAAATGTCGTTTGTCCTCACTAGTGTCATCCTCTCTTCATTCAAAGTATTATGGTATGATGAAATTGTAAATAGAAACAAGCCAATGAAGTGAAAGAAACAATGTATACTCAAAAAAACCTATGTATGTGATCAAGGATCCATATAATAAAATAAGAACAATTTTATGGGAAAGAAATATATTGTTGTATTATAAATATGAACGACATAATACAACCAATGCCTTGATGTTGTAAGGTCCCTTCCAATAGTTCCTTGCTTCCCACACACTTCTTCTCCACATATTTTGAGACCAACAATATATCTTGACAAAGAAAACCTCAAAGCCAACATAGGCCCAAAAACTCCAAGCTACAAAACTCAAGAACTTTCCAACTAACTTTTCCCAATGAGAACACCTCTCCTTTTATAGGATAAAAAGGATAGGGTGAGGAGGTTAGGTTGATCCCATGAGATCAAGGACATGACTCAGATCCAAACCGATCTGAGGCCACCTCACCCTCAAAGCTTCTATTCTAGAACTTTCGAGAAATTCATCTTTTTCCTTCGTACCAAAATTGTCGCATCCTTAACATTGAGAAAACTGTGAAGACGTCGCAGGCCACTGTGGTGAAACCTACGACGATCCTAGATCATCGTGCCCTTAGCACTAAGAAAGGTGTGATGATCCCTTTTTCTAAGGTTTTTGACAAAGGAAAAGTATAATTTCATCTCTCAGGGAAAATTCATCTTCATTCTTCTTCATGGATTAAGGGAATTGATCTTTCTAAAGACAAAGGATAGGTTTACATAATTAATAGTCATAGGGGTGATGAAAATAAGGTGTCACAGTGAGCCCCCAAAAGTATAAAGTTAGAACAAAGTGATAGCTGAAATACTTTGTCGAGTGTGTGTTGGTAACAAGGAACACGTCGGTCGGAAACCTGCCAACAAACAAAGAAATACAATACAATAATATATCATCACTAAGGTAGGGATTCCCATGCTCATAATACAAATGAATCAAATCATAAATGCCGACATGAAAGTATCCATTTCAAGTAAGACAGGTCATGGCCACCAAACATACATTGTGGATCCATGCCATTATGACTTGAATCTAAACATAGCCACCAAAAATAGACTATGGATCTATGTGTTAAAGACTCAAATTTGAACATAGCCACGAGACATACACTATGGATCTATGCAATAGTACAATCTGAATATACTCCAATGCAACCTGAATCTATCATAAAAGATTCAGGGTCTTCATCTCCATCACTCTATAGTACGAATCTAACCATGCGAATACATGTGCTGAAGTCGAACATGGCAGAAACCACTTGATTACTTGTCATTAATGAATATCATTAACAATTGTGAGGGAAATCACCATTAATTTCAATGACTCCCAAGGTACTCTAGTACAATCCAATGAATGTGAATTAATGAGCTAAAGTCGAACACTCGGTGAAATCTCTCGATCAGGGGTTAGTGATGAAAACCCATTGTCGAAAGTGAGGAAACCTGCCATTGAGGCATGCAAGTTCCAAGGCACCAATTAGTTTCTAAGTCTAATTCCTGGATAATGAGTTGAAGTCGACAAGAAAAGACTCGTCACAGGAAGGCCTTGATGTATCATCCATCAATGACAGAAAACAGGTAAAAATATTTGAAGTAGATCAAAGTAACAAGTGATTCATGACTGACTTAGGGATGGTCGATGCAATGTAAGGCTTAAGGACTGCATAAATGACTGACGCAATAGAAGGATTTCCAGGTAGAACTTCTATTTGAACATATTGACGACACGATAATTGTCTTGGCAATATTGACTCAATAACAGGGATCACAGACCAAAATGTAATCTTATAAAGGAGTATGATCAAGAGACAAGCGAATTTTCCAACCTAGATACAAAGTGAGTGAAAGGGTGTCATGTTCAAAGGAAACTCTTCCATAAAATATAGGTTTAGATATATTTATTTCCCAATTTTTCCCCACCATTTCTAGTGAGTACCTATTTATTTTTACACAATCTTGAGGAGGATAACATATGCTTGAACTATAAGCTCATCCTTCAGATAAGTCCCTCAAAATATGTTTAACGAACCCTAGGAAGGAGTGGTTCGGTCCCATATGGGCCCGTCGATGTTTTTTTTACGAGTCCAAAGAAAGTAAACTCAGTGGTTTTTCATATTTAGAGAGTCTGAAAAACACTTAAAGGAAACTCCAAAATGTTCTTTTTCGTAAAATAGTCTGGTGAGACCGAAAAAGAGATAATCTACCGCTCAAAAAACATTTTCTTCAAATACTTTAACAAGCGTGAAAAGAACAAGATCACTCAACAATATTTTCATGTTTAGATATTTTGAAAAGAGATTAAAGGGAACTCCAAGGGGTTCCTTTTTCGTATAACCTTTACGAGTATGAAAAAGTAATAAAAGTTTACTTGGTTATGTTCTTAGGTATTTACGAACACGAGCAAGAACAAATACTGAACTCGGGATTGTTTTCATTTTTACGCAAGCTTAAAAAAAACAAAATTATGCTTGGGATAAATTTTATTTTTACACAAACTTAAGACTAAACAAAACTGTGCTTGGACCTAGTTTCATTTTTACACAAGTTTGAACCATAGGAAACTATTCTTGAGGTAGGTGGTTTCATTTTTACATAATCTTGAACCAAAGAAAACTATGCTTGCGACTTCCCAATGTAGAATCGAGGGATGGTTGGTACTTAGCCCCCAGCTTAAGATGCTAGCGGCTTAACTTCAACATGAAGTCCCTTCCAACAGTTCCTTGCTTCCCACAAAATTCCACTCCACAGATTTTGATATCAACAATCTATCTTGAAAAAGAAAATCTCAAAGCCAACATACAAGCTCCAAAAAATCCAAGCTACAAAAAGGCTTCAAGACTGACTCGGGGATGGCCGATGCAACAAAAGGCTTAAGGGATACAGAAATGGCCAACGCAATAGAAGGATTTTCAGGTTGAAATTCTCTTTGAACATATTGATGACACAACAATTGTCTTGGAAACACTGACCTTATAACAGGGATCACAGACCAAAATGTAATCTTATAAAGGAGTATTATCAAGAGACATACAATAAAATAAGAACAATTTTATGGGAAAGAAATATATTGTTGTATTAGAAATATGAAAGGAAGAATACAACCAATGCCTTGATGTTGTAAGGTACCTTCCAATAGTTCCTTTCTTCCCACACACTTATTCTCCATGGATTATGAGACCAACAATATATCTTGACAAAGAAAAGCTCAAAGCCAACATAGGCCCAAAAACTCCAAGCTACAAAACTCAATAAATTTCCATCTAACTTTTCCCAATGAGAACTCCTCTCCTTTTGAAGGCTGAAAAGGATAGGGTGAGGAGGTTAGCATGATCCCATGATATTAGGGATGTGACTCATATCCAACCCGATCAGAGGCCACCTCACCCTCGAAGCTTCTATTCTAGAACTTTCTTGAAATTCTTCTTTTTCCTTCATTCGAAAATCGTCGCACCCTTAACACTGAGCAAACTGTGACAACATCACAGGCCACTGTGGTGAAACCTACGACGATCGTAGATCGTTGCACCCTTAACACTAAGCAAGGTGTGATGATCCCTTTTTCTAAGGTTTTTGACAAAGGAAAAGTATAATTTCATCTCTCTGGGAAAATTCATCTTCATTCTTCTTCAGGGATTAAGGCGATTGATCCTTCTAAATACAAAGGATAGGTTTACATCATTAATAGTCATAGGGGTGACGAAAATAATGTGTAACACTTGCAGATATTGGTTGATTTTTATCAAGAAGTGAGAATATTTGTTACTATTATTACTTCTATTGGTTGGAGTTCATTATGGTTTCGTTGCATCATTTGGATTCTTCATTAACATATAGTATTTATTATTAAAATTATAGCAGGTGCATTCTCTTTAAAATCATCATGAGTCTAGGATTGGTCAAGAGCACTGATGGATTGTTCTCTATCTTACAGTTGTTATTTCCTTTCAACAAGAGTGGTGTGGATTGAGAGTGATTCTCTTTTCAGTGAAGATTGCATGAATTGAATGCGGTTATCTTTCTAGTAATGAATTGTTTGGATTAAATGTGATGTTCCTTTATTCATGGTTTTTTATAGGGTTTTATATAGAAGTATGTTTCCCTTTAAGAAGAATATATTGATTGATTTTTCATCCACTTCACGTTCATTATAATTACTATCATTATAGAGAAAATTGTAGCCTACATAGACTTTTCAGATAACCTTGAAATAAAAAGACGACCCCTGGTTTGATAGTTAATGTGAGTGATATTTAGTTTTCTTAAAAAGACATTTAAAATCCCCAACATTTTGGCATCGTTTCCAAGGAGGTTATTGTTGGTCCCAAGATCTGCACCTAACTACTAACTACTAAAGGGAAAATCTAGGCCACCTCAAGTTCGTAATGTTTGGGTTTTTACAAGTAGGTTTTGTTGGTAAGCTTAAGGACATGTTTTCAAAGATGGTGCTCTGGTAGGACATACCACACAGTATAAATGTAGGTTCTCCTTTGCCAATGGTATGGGTATTGAATGAAAAATGGGGATATGAAAATACAATCACATACAATGACAACAAGCAATGCAATGAATCACTTGTTGTGTGAAAACCAAGACCTAAATAATATCTCAAGACTTAGACAAACATATAGATGAAAATCATTCAACATGTTTCAAAAATAGTGGATATTTCGCTGAATAATAATTGTATAACAGGTTGCATAATCAACAAAAGGTAAATTAAAACAATAGTTGGAAGAATAAGGAAATGTACATCGCACACATCACAAAATTTTCATTCAAGATAAGAATCAACACATAAGGATTGGAGTAAAAGGACACAACTGTCATCAACATATATTCACTAGGTAGAAAACTTTACAATTAAATGAGCAGGTCCAATTCCTATGCTGCTTCTACTTTCCTTCCAAAAACTCCCAACCTCTAAAACATACAAAGAATGCAGATTTAACAAAGTTTCAAAGGTTCTCGTCCATCTGGGACTGAGCCCTAACTCTGGATAACTAATTGTAGAACAAATCATTAACTCAACTAAAACATTGCATGGAGTACAACAATGTTCACTTCACACTTAATTTAACCGAGAGAGTGGTTCTTATCACACAATAAATACCACTTATTAATTTAATCTAAAATAAATCTAGAATTGATTAACTAAAAAATGTTACTTTCTCTAAGATTTAACCGATGCATGCTTTGGATGAACTATGATTTGGAAAAAACACTAGGAGTGAGAGAACAAAGTTATGTGTCGAGTCATGGCATGCCTGCGTGATGTTTGATGATTCTTGAGGGTAATTGGCTACATGGGTAGATCTTCACTTGATCTGCTTCTTCATTGAATTTTTGGGGTGATCTATAACTGAGACCGAGGCATAACCCTCTGCCTGCAACAGAGCTCTCAGATGTTAAGTGCACTTCATTTCTAATCGTCGGCTTCCATATGTACTTTTGAAAGGCTTTGCTAGAATGATTGCTAGCCCAACGGTTATAGAGGGGGACATGGAGGCAAGCGTGTAATAGGATATGAGGCAGGTGGATGTAGATTACGTGGATGTGGGAGGTAACAGGTGGCGTGTGATGAGAGGAGGAGTAGATGCGGAGAGGTGGAAGGTATCAGGAGGTGGAAGACAAGTGTAAGCAGGAATTAAGGTGTCAGAAATGAGGGAACATGTGGCAAGAGGTGAGTGGTAGCAAGAGTATGAGTGGGGAACCAGTGTCATGTAGTGACAGGAAGGATTAGTGAGTGGAGGATAGATGGCGCGTAGTAAGAGGGGTGGTATCTATAGGTAGTTTGGCAGGGTTCTGGAGAGGGGGGTAGTCAGTAAGTGGATTAGAGAGGGGGGGGTATGAAATGATGAGAAGGATCCACGTTAGGTGGGGCCCACAGCGGGGAAACCTCTATTTTGGACCCCCTCCCACCATTAAATGTAGAAAGGTCGGGGGGTCTAAAACGCCATGAGGACCTTTGATCTGGAGGAGAAGGGTATTATCGATGGAAATTAGCGCTGGAGTTGGGCACTCCATGACAAAAAATATTTTCATCATGTATTTGAAGTCTCGATCACATGGGAGTCATCGATATGGCTTGAAGGATGAATCCTCACCATTTGAAAGTTGATCTTGTTGTTTGCTTGCATTTAGAGCCCGAATGACCTGTTTTGATTGGCCACCAGTTCTGTTGAATCTTACTGAGTTGTTAAAGGATTTTTCAAACCTGTCCATCTTATTCACACACACAAAGACTTGGTGGACTTGTTGTATGCTTAGTTAGTGGAAACCATGATGACGAGAATTCCAAATTCAAACCAGAACATGTGACTTCTTTAAAAAAAAAAACGATCGTAAAAATATGAAAATACAGATAGGGGTCATGAATCTGAATAATTAAATAGTGAAGGATAAGATAAGAAAACAACCAAAAAACTCATAATTGATGGATGGATAGGGCAAAGGAGGGAGAAGGGCATGGGTGCAGACCTAGGTCACAACATTGACTCCAACTAGGGATAGTTCATCCTTGTGATGTGATGAGAACTATAGATCAGTGCCTTACAATTAAACAACTTCTCTTACCTTCCATTACTTACCTCTGTTTTTGTCTTCTGACCCTATGCATATGTTATTGTCCCTCAACCATGCACATTATTGAATTAAAACTGCAATTACACCCCATTTCCTTTGTTGGGCTATGGAGTCTTTATTCACACAGAACTAAGTAATCAAATGAAAAACAAAAGGAAAGTATCTATGGTACAATAGGTATTTTCCATCATCCTTAAAAAAAATAGTGTTTCAGGAAGCGCCCATTTACTGGGCCTCCAAAGATCTCTGTATCACCTAGATTGTGCAGGACAAATGTGTTGTTGTCCAGAACTTCAACCACCTTAAAATGACCAAACCAGAGGTTGTCAAATTTACCATGCTTGGACTTGTCATCCCTTCTGGCATCCCACCTCAAGACCAGGTCACCTTTTTGAAAGATCTCCTTCTTGGTTTTCTTGTCAAAGTTTGATTTGATCTTGTTCTTATATGCTTCTTTCCCTTGATCCAGTGCTTCTCTCTTTTGTTGAACTTCTATAATTTTGAAGATTCTCCTTTGGATGTCATTTGCCTCCTCAATGTCTTCCTGCAATAATTTTAGGATAGGTATACCATGATGAGTGGGAAAAATAGTGTCTATGCCATAAACAAGCTGAAATGGTGAGGTTCCCAAAGACTTATTGGTGCTGATTCTATCAGCCCATAAAGCATACTTGAGTTTAGAGTCTCAGGATTTCTTGCTTTCAGTCATCAACTTCAATAATCCCAATGAGATTCTTGTTTGATGACTTCGCCAAACCATTCCCTTGAGGGTAATAGGGTGTGGAATGTATCAAGGAAATGTTATGACTGCCAAAAAATTCAATCATGGATTTGGACTTGAATGATTGGGCATTGTCTTTCACAAGATTGTTGGGGCAACCAAATCTGGAAAAAATATTAGTTTCCAGGAAATACATGATCACCTTGTCAGTGGAATTCCTGGTGGGCACAACCTCAATCCACTTGGTGAAGTAGTTGCTGCCAGTGGGGATCCATTTATGTTGTCCACTTGAGGATGGATTTATCTTTCCTATGAAGTCTAACCCCCATTGTTGGAATAGATCACTAGCAGTGATAGGTTTTAGGGGTAGTGACAATAACTTATTTTTCTTGCAAATAATTGTCATTCATTGCAGACCCTAACAATGGAAAACACATCAGATAAAAGGGTGGGCCAGTAGTATCCTACCCTAAGGATCTTGAGAGTTGTGGCCTTCTAATGCTAGTGTCCTCCACAAACTCCTCTATGCATTTCTTTTGTGACTTGGTTGGCTTCATTTTCATCAAGGAATTTTAATAGGATTCCATTAGGATCCCTCCAATACAAGCTTTGGTTTGAAATGCAGAATTTGATAGCCTTCCATTTGAGAGACCTAGCCTTTGTCTTCTTGACATCTGGTGGACATTCAAAATGATGCAGAAAATAAATGATGTTTTTATACCAAGGTGAAGAGGATTAGTTTTGAAATACATGTAAGTTGTCTTGTTCAGGATGTATGATGGGTGCATCTGATTGGGTGAAGTTTTGATGCAATTCTATCACCTTATAGTTTGATTCTAATAACAACTTGGAAAGTCCTTGTCCTTTGACCATATTGGTTGGATTTATATGTAGGTCATACTCCAATAGTTTGGAAATCCACTTCCCTCAATTTCCCTCACTGTATGGCTGGAACAAAATCTCTTTGACACTGTTGCTAGGAACAAAGGTTGTTATGCTAGATTGTAACACATAAACCCTAAAGGCTTTGAGTGATTTGACCAGTGCATAATCCTGCTTCTCTAGTATATCATACTTCATCTCAACATCTTGGAGAGATCTGCTAAAAGAGGCTATGGGTTGTTCATGCCCTTCTTCATTTTTTTGCAGTAGCACAACAACAATGGTATTCTCTGAAGCAAAATAGAAGATGAAGAAATATTTGGTATAGTTAGGGATGGCTAATACATGGGCTTCAACTAAATCCTGCTTGATCCTTTGGAATGTTGATTTTTCCTCTACTGACCATTTTATCATAGCATCTTTCTTCAACATGTTAGTGATAGGCTTCATAATTTCAACAAAATTTGGCACAAAACATCTGAGGAAGTTTATCTTACCAATAAAAGACTGGAAAACCTTTTTATTTATTGGGATATTAATCTATTGAATGGAAAAAAACCTCTTTGGATCAATTTGTATACATATTGCTGATATGATGTGGCCCAGGAGATTTCCTTCCAGCATAGCAAAGTGAGACTTCCTAGGATTGAGGGATATTCCATATCTTCTGCATTTCTTGAAAACCTGCTCCAGATGTTGCAAATGTTCATCATCAGACTTGGAGAAAATTGTGATGTCATCCAAGTAGATAACCATAAATTTGTCCTTTTCCCCCATGAAATCTATGTCCATGGCCCTCTGTAAAGTGGCCCTTGTGTTCATCATCCCAAAATGAATCTTGTCATATATGAATGTTCCCCATGGGGTGGTGAATGTTGTTTTTTCTTTATCTCCCTCACACACTTCTATCTGGTTATAACCAGAGTATCCATCTAACAAGGAAATTTTGTGGGCACCTACCACCTTATGTAAATATTCTCTGTCTTGGGGAGGGGGTAATTATCCTTCAGAGAACACTTGTTGAGATTTCTGAAATCAACACACAAGCGTATCTCCCCATTTTTCTTCCTTATAGGTACTAAGTTGGCCACCCAGTTTGAGTACCTCAATGGTACAATAATCTTGGCATCCAACATTATTTTCAACTCTTTCTCAATTGTGTTAGGATATTTAGACACTTAGGAGTTAGTTAAGATCTACTTGGTATAATATATCATTAGGTAAAAGTGTGTTTCTTAGTGTGTTTCTTTAGTATGCATTAGTATGCATTTGCAGTTAGGAATTCTGACGGTCACGATATGTTCCCGACATAGAGTGATCCAACGATTCATAATCTCCTCGATATTAATGGCCATTGATCTATGGATTAACACCCGATTGGTCCATGATCTCTATTTAAAGAGAATGGAGGGTCATTTTCCGATGATCGTTTGTGATAAACTCTCTTGTAAAATCTCTCTGTAATCTCTTTCTGTGCATTAATAAACTTCTCCAAGTGGCCACATTGGCTGGGGCCGTGGATGTTTCCACGTAGGGGTTTTATGACATTAAAAAATTGGTGTGTTGATATTTGATCTGGTTATGTGAGTGTTTATTGAAGGTTTTCATCCTCTGTTGGAATAATTGTGTTGACGAACATGGTATCAGATCCTGTTTGAAGACCATCTCCTGTTGTATATTGAGATCATGAAGCTGAGTTCCCTCATCTCCATTTTATGTCATTTTAGTACATTCATGGGCTGAGAGGATTGTTCCATTGTGTTCAGAGAACTTGTTTCAGTCAGGAACACTTTTCATTTCACTCAAAAAGGTTTTTGTTTGCCCAAGATACGACCATTATAGTCAGATCTGGAGGTATAAAGCCTGAATACACATTTTTAAAATTTCTACAAAGTTTTATTTTGGTTTTATTTCAGTTTGATATTATTTATTATCGGGTTTCTACTCTTTTATATCTTCGTATTCTCTTTTCCCCGCACCCTGTGCGATCTCAAAAAATCAAAAACAAATAGGAAAAGGTGCATCTTCCGAGTAAGATAATCGATATCTAACCCTTGTTGTCATCGAGGAGAGAAATTTTTTTCTTGTGTGAAAAGAGTTTTTTTTTAGCACTCTCTCCAAGGCCATCTTCATCATCATCATCATCATCAACAACAACAATCCTCCTTCTGAACATTACAATATTTTTTTCTAGACCATTTGGTTAAAAGTTGTCTTATTAAGTAAGAGGTCTTGAGTTCAAGTTTCTCTTTTGTTACCTTTTTTAAAAAAGTTCATGCTAAAATTGTAAAGTGTATTTCACTTCAAGTATAAAAGTGAATTACTATAAGTAGCTTTAATATTTTATTTTAGAGTTATTTATTTTGCATGCATCTTTTCTGTTATAAGGTAACTTCATTGTAAAAGTGATCCCCACTTATCTTTATAAAAGTGGGTCACTTCATAAAGCAAATTACACTATCATGTGGTCATTTGGTTACCGTTTATGCCTTTTTTAAAAAGGGCATAACTCTCACATCTGAAGTCTGTTTTCAGTGCCGTTTTTTTTTAAACCGCATAACTTTTCGATCGATTTCCATCCAGATCATTAGTTTCAATTTTTAAATTCATATTATCTGCATATTTTATATGGATTCTACAATTAATGTCTTTCTTACCATCAACAACCACTTCCAATGAAAATCTCATATGGAAGATTTATTAAGAAGTAAAGGCTTGCACCGGATTACCTTGGGAAAGGAAAAAACACCCACTAATGATTATAAGAAATTCAAATGGGCTAAAAGGAGTGACAAAGTACATGGACTAATCAAAATTTCCATCTCTCCTGATTTAAGGTACCACATTCAAGAAATTGATGACCTCGAAGAAGCTTGGGAAAAGATTGAATCTGTGTTTTGTAAACTCAATATTATTTGAGCACAACAATTAGAAAATCAAATACTAACCTTGAGTCCAAGTGATTTTTCTTTGCTTGGAGACTATCTATCTAAGTTTAAAACACTCAGAATTTTATGTGAAGAATGTGAGATAAAAATGAAGGAAGAGCATTGCATCTATCTTATTCTTTCTAAGCTAGGTAGTGCATATTATGTGTTTGTATCTACCTTTTATGCCATGAGAGAGGCTCCAGGGAAAGCTTATGAAAAACCCAGTCTTGAGTCCTTTTGTGTTGCTTTGATTAGAGAGGAAGATAAGCTTGTACAACTTGGAGTGATCAACACTATAGGTATCTCCAGCAAAGCCCCAGTTGCCCAACAGAAAGATAAACCCAAGTATCCCAAGAAGAAACATCCTCGCTACAACAAAAAGAAACATAAGGGTCCCAAACCCACTTAGACAGCTTCCTCTCCTAATGGTGACAAAGGAGAAAAATATAAAAGAAAGAATACTAACAAACATTGCAACTTTTGTGATAAACATGGTCATGATGAGTCCAAATGTTTCAAGAAGATGGCAACTTTAGAAGCAGTGATGAAGAAGCACAACATCAATATTGATTCTACTTCTTCTTCTTCTTCTCATGGACATGCACTTTCTGCTTCTAGTTTCTCCTTCAATACAAATTCTACTTCTACTTCTACTTCTGATGAGTGGCTTATTGATTCTGGAGCATCTTATCATATGGCTAATGATAGAGCCATATTTTTCACTCTAAATGAATGTAACACCAAGAAAATATTTGTTGATGATGATATATCTCTTAGTGTTGAAGGACCTGGAATAGTTCAAGTAGAAAATGGTCATTTCAATGATGTATTATGTGTTCCAAGTCTTTCTTGTAACCTTCTATTAGTTTATCAAATCACTCATTTAGGTGAAGATAAAACTGTAGAGCTTTCACCTCACCAAGTTGTAATCAAGGATCTAAAAGATACTAAGCATGTTCTTGCAACTGGAATTTTTTATGATATTACTAGGTTGTAAAAATTTGACAACTTTGGGTCATCATCTTTTTCATCAATTTTTATTGCTCATAGACATGACCTGAGAAAACTTTGGCATGAGTGGTTTGGTAATCTAAACTATCGCTCATTCAGGAAACTATGTAATCAACAGATGGTGACTGGTCTTCCTCTTGTTTCATGCAGAGATGGTGTTTGTGCCAGTTGTGTTCTCGACAAACATCATTGGGACAGTTTTGACAAACATTCCTCTTGGCATGCCTCGTGTCTTTTTCATCTTGTTCACAGTGATTTGTGTGGTCCACTTTATTCTCCTTCTTTTTCTGGGTGAAAGTATTTATTAACTTTCATTGATGACTTTTCCAGATGTACTTGGGTTTACTTCTTAAAACTTAAGAGAGAAGTTTTTGACAAGTTTTTGGCCTACAAGGCCCTTATAGAAAAACAATGTGGACATCACATTCAAAGGTTAAGAACAGATAGTGGAGGTGAATATGTGAACAATAATTTTACAAGTTACTGCACTACACAAGGAATCCAAATGCAACACACTATTCCATATACACCACAACAAAATGGTGTTGTTGAGAGAAAGAACCGCACATTAAAAGAAATGGCTAATTGTATGATCCAATCTAAGGGATTAAGTCTAAAGTATTGGGCAGAAGCCATCAATTGTGCAAATTAAATAGTAAATCACACTCCCACAAAGGCTCTTAAAAATATAACACGGGGAGAAGCTTGGACTAAAATTAAACCAGATGTAAGTCACTTCCGTGTATTTGGCAGTATAGCATGGGCTCACATTCCTGATGAGAAAAGGAAAGAATTGTAGCCTAAAAGTGAGAAGAGTATATTTGTTGGTTATTTTGAAGATTTCAAAGGTTACAGACATCTTCAATCACAATGTAATGAAATTATTATTATAAGATATGTTAAATTTGCTGAAAATCTCTTGGCCTATGAGCCTAATTCGACGTTTGTGCCTTCTTTGGCCTGTGAGCCTAATTTGGCGTTTGTGCCTTCTTCTGATATGGTTTCTTCTTCAGATGATGACAGTGAGGATGAAAATCCACCTCCACTTTCTCATATTCCTCTAGATGAGTCCTTTGAACCTGAACCAACACCAGTTCCACTGCTTCCTAGATGGGTCTGTTCAACACGAGAAGCAACTAGTGGTCTTGTCGATGATCCTTCAGATCAACATCGAACACGTTCATAGTTTTAGTGAGCCTCCTCTCTTTTGGCTCAAGTTTCAGAGATTCATGATCTAGAGACATTTGCAAAAGCTTCAGGTCATCCATATTGGGAGACAACAATGAATGAAGAGTATCGTTCTTTAATGGCAAATGATACTTGGGATCTTGTACCTCTTCCAAAAGGAAGAAAACTTGTCAGATGTAAATGGGTCTATAGAACTAAGTATGCATCATATGGAAGTGTTGAAAGACACAAGTCTTGGTTAGTTGTCAAAGGATTTTCCCAAGTTGAAGGAATTGACTATAATGAAACCTTTTCCCCTGTAGCCAAAATGAATTCCATCTGCCTTGTTCTTGCCCTTGCCGCCTCACATAAATGGGAGGTCCATCAGATGAATGTTAAATCCGCCTTCTTGCATGGCGATTTGAAAGATAAAATATACGTGTAAAAACCTCTTGGCTATGTCCAGAATGACTCTAGCATTGTTTTTCACCTGAAGAAATCTCTTTATGGTCTTAAGAAAGATCCCTGAGCTTGGTATGCCAAAATGGACAACTTTCTTATTGCCACTGGATTCTCTAGATGCCATTCTTATCCTAAAGTCTATACCAAGAACATAGGAATCCATCTCATAATCCTTGTCCTTTATGTTGATGACCTTATCCTTACTCGTAGTGACTCAACAATTTTAAACCATGTGAAAACCAGCCTTAAGAAGAAATTTGAAATGACAGACTTAGGATTTTTGCACTACTTCCTTGGACTCCAAGTTTTTCAAACCAATGAAAGAATTTTTCTTTCTCAGTCTAAGTATGTTTGTGACCTTTTTCATCACTTTCACATAGATGATTGTAAACCATCTCCTTCTCCCTTCCAGTATGGATTCAAGCTTAGTTCCACCTATACTTCTCCTGAAGTTGATGCCACCCTGTACCGCCAATTAGTTGGTAGCCTCTTATACTTGACTCATACTCGTCCTGATATTTCCTTTGTTGTTGGTGTTGTTGCCTTGTATATGCAAACACCCCATGAAATCCATTAGAAAGCAACTAAAATGATACTTCTCTATGTCCATGGTACATTTCAATTTGGGATAAATTATAGTTCAGGGGGGACTCCTTTATTGGTTGGTTTCACTGATTCAGATTGGGTCGATGACCCTAATGATCGAAAGTCTACTGTAGGTTATGTTTTCAGCCTTATTTCAGGACCTATCACTTGGGATTGTAAGAAACAATAGGATATTGCACTTTCTTCAACAGAAGAAGAGTACCGAGCAACGGTAAATGCAAGTGAGGAAGCTTTTTGGCTTCGACAAATCCTTTCAAAGTTTGGATTCCAACAGCAGGATCCGACCATCCTTTGGTGCGACAATTAGAGTGCCATCAAGCTCGCCAAAGACCCAGTTCAACATCATCACAACAAGCACATCGAGCTACACATGCACTTCATCAGAAAGCTCATTCATGATCAAGTTATTGAAGTGTTCTTTTTCCCTACAGAATATCAAGTTGCAGACATTTTCACAAAGTATCTTACAGAAGCGAAGTTTTCCAAACTTCGATCTATGTTAGGCGTTCAAGAAGTTGTCATTAAGGGGGGATAAGCTCTAATGCCTCCTTCCTTCTCCTATTGTGTAAACATTGTAAATCCTTCAATCCTATCCCAAGTTGTTCTTAAGGGGGGATGTTAGGATATTTAGACACTTGGGAGTTAGTTAAGATCTACTTGGTCTAATATGTCGTTAGGTAAAAGTGTGTTTCTTAGTGTGTTTCTTTAGTATGCATTAGTATGCATTTGTAGTTAGGAATTTCGACGGTCACGATATATTCCCGACATAGAGTGATCTGACGGTTCATACTCTCCTCGACATTAACAACCATTGATCTATGGCTTAACACCGATTGGTTCATGATCTCTATTTAAAGAGCATGGAGGGTCATTTGTTGATGATCGATTATGAGAAACTCTCTTGTAAAATATCTATGTAATCTATTTATTTGCATTAATAAACTGCTCCAAGGGGCCACGTTGATTGGGGCCGTAGATTTTTCCCCGTAGGGGTTTTACCACATGAAAACATCGGTGTGTTGATCTTTGATATGATTATGTGAGTGGTTATTGAAGGTGTTCGTCCTCTGTTGGAATACCTGTGTTGTTGAACAAATTATGGACATTAACATGGGATTAAATTTATGAATCTTCTGTCTAAATGGATTGGAGCCAGCCTTTAGGGGAATCTTGTGTTGGATGATGTCAGTGTCAAATGTCTTCAAATCGTCATAGGACCATGCAAAAATATTAGCAAACGTTTTTATGAGACTGACATACCTACCCTTTTGTTCTACAGCTATTTCTTTGGAGAAACTGATGATCTTGGGATTCTCAATGGTCCCAATATTGCAATATGTTATCTCTTCTTCTTTATTCTTCATGGAAGATCCTCTCTAAACATCATTACTGTCAAACAACCTTTCCAATGGCACCAGTCCTCTTGGAATGTGATTGGTTTTCAGCTCCACAATATCATGACCAACTACTGTCTCCAGCAGATGAGATGTTTGTTGACCTTCTAATTCCTCATTTTCACCTTCTTGACTTTCTTGATCAATTTATATATTAGAGAATTCATCAATGGTGTGTAGACATATCTGCAGCTCTGTATCATCACTAAAGACTTGCTAGTTCTTTATGTTGTCTAGTATGGTTTTTCTATTCCTAATTTCCACCTGATATTTAATATTTGGGCCAATGGGAGGCCTAAAAGTGATGGCAGCTAAGGCCAAAGAATCTGCCTTCTAATTCTGCTCCCTAGGAATGAAGGAAATGTTGAATGTTAAAATTAAATTATCCATCATATCCCATACCTCATTTCTGCATTTCTTAGCTTGATAGATGTTCCTAACTTGATTGATGATCAATTCAGAATCACCAAAAACTTCTAGATAGTCAATGGCCATGTCTTTGTGTTGGCACAGGGCTAGACCCACGGTTCAATGCAACAACAACACACCAATAAAACCCTAACTACTGGCCCTTTCGATAACACTTGCGAAGCAGATGAAGTCTAACCTAAGGTAGAGGCAGGGGTGGTTGCAGAACTCAGGTGTCTGCAACCTTAGCTGGGACACAGATCTGTGATTGTAATACTTAACAAAGCACTTAGCACCGACAGTTCATCAATATTTGACCACTATCTACTCCACAGATAAAAAAGAGAATCACATCATTCATTCAGATCTGAGGCATTTAAGCACTTATCATAGAGAGGTAGATTAGATCTAGCAGATTCAAGCACTAAGAACATTCACATAAGTCATATCTAACATCCATATACATCGTTAGCACAAAGCATAAACAAAACTATCTATCTATATTAAAGCACTTAGCAAGTAAAGAAATAAACACATCAACACATCGCACAAAGCATAACAACACAGTATGTACATGGTTCACCCCCACCCTGGGGCTACGTCCACCAACTCTTCTTATTGATTATCTTTGGTCAAGCTTCTTATCGTCACATAGCATAAAAATCCTACTCCGCAGAAGACAGAAGATCTGCGTGCACTTAGCTAGATCCTCCTTCTTCGAGTTAGGGTACAACACCAAGCCTTCTTACAATTTTTTGCATGTAGCTCAGCAAGTCTCACACAGTATGCACAAAGCATATACAATCCATACTTAGCACTTAGCCCAATATCACATAGATATCTACATACATGCCTCTCCTTAAATTGCCTAGACATCTATTTATACTTTACAAAATAGGCCTAAACATGGGTAAAACCATGGGCTGACATCCCCATACCCGTTACATAATCCCAAATCCCAAAAAGGACCCAAAAAGGGGCCAAGATCCCGCGATCTATGCTTCGTCTTGTGCTCTGCCTTCGATAGGTTGTCGAAGTCCCAAATTAGGTCAACTTGACCAAGGATCTCCCAAAACTTGGTCAAGGGCCAATAGGCCCCCAAAACTCACCTGTGACTTGTCCCGAGTCACTCTGGTCTGGGTAGTTCTGCTTCAAAATCCTTGAGTGTGGCTTGAGCTGCTTCAACTTTTTTTTGTGCTACAACCTCCTTTTCAATGAACTCTTGGATGACTGCATCATTGATAGGTCCCTCCAGGCCCTATTCCGCTACAGTGACAACCTGCTCGAGTTCTTCTCCTCGACTTTCAACTTCTGTAAATAATTGGTAAGCATTATCTTGTACAGGTTGGAGCCTCTGAGTTAGTTCCATAAATCTGCTCTGGATAGTGTGGATATTCTACTGGGTGGTGCATTTCTCTTGGGATAGATTCATTATTTCCATAGCTGATAGGGGCTTCAACTGCGCCTGTATTGTCTCTGCTTGCTTCTTTGCTTCCTGGAGCTGTGACTCCAGTGCCTGCCATTCTGGGTTCTCAGTGATTTTCTCATATGTTTGGGCATTGTGATTACTCAGGTACTTGCATTCCACGGAAAGAGCCTTTATCCTTTCAACTGCACTCTGGGCGGTTGCTTCTCTTTGATCCCTTACATCCTACGGAGTCTTGGACACTGTGCGGAGCTCTAAGTCTTCTATGTGTTGTTGTAGCTACTGGATAGCTTCTGTAAGCTGCTTTACTTGTTGCATGATTCGGTCCTCTGCCTTTACTTCGAAGACTATCACAGAGAGAAGTTCTCTACTGATTGCTTCTTTCACTTCGAGTTGCTCCACGAGCAATTGTTCTTTTCCTTGTTGCATTTGTTCTTTTTCTTCATCGAAATTCACTTGGAGAGCAATCTTTTCTTGTTCTGCAACATTGCATTGTTCTATGAGTATGCCTTGCACTTTCTTCAAAGCCTGGGTGGCTTGTTCTATATCTTCTTGTGCCTGTCAAAGGTGAGCTTCGACTGTATCAGCTAGTTGGTGGAGTTGGGCTGGCTCATCTCCCAACTCCGGTTCTCCCGATGGCAGGGACGCAGTGGAGACTGCGCGGCTGGACTGAAGGGCCTGTTGTACCCCTCAAAGTTTGACTTCAATTCTATCATACATTTCTTCCTTCTTGGATTCTTGTTTCTCTTCTATTTCCAGTGACGCATCATTTAGGGCTGCTATGATGAAGTCAAAACCATCAGAGGTGAGGACAGTATGCATCTTGGTCAAGGTGGATTTCAATTTCTTCTGGGAAGAAGGTTTCGGGGGGGAAACCTTCCTCTTCTTCAAGGGGTCAACCTCATCTCTGGGCGATGTTACTTCACCTGGCTTCTGTTTAGTGTCTACTTCGTCATCACCCCATCAGTCAGGTGACACTGAAGCAGTCTTTCCTAAGGCGTTGCTTAAATTTTGGACCTCCTCAGTCTTCTTGGGTGTATTTTTTTCTTTATGAGTGTCCTCTGGGCTGTCAAGATCAGATATATCTGCAGGGTTGGCGGGGATAAGGAGTTCAATGGACAATTAATTAGTGATCTCCTTAAGATATTCTTATGTAATTTTATAATATGACTAGAGCTTCTCTTTATGTTCATCTGCTAACACTGTAATGTAGATGAAGTGTTGATCTGTGCTAAACTTCATCAGGGGTCGGAACCTCTGTAAGGTATTTGGAGTCATGCGAGGCTCAATTTCGATGGCTCTATTTATCTAGAGGTAATATGTATGAAACACAACATTCAAATGCCATTGTTTTTTATATCACTTTAATACCAAAGGGTAGAGAACTTCTCAGTAAGAGGTTCGAATGACTCTTTGTCTGGGAAGGTCGCACCTTCCGACAAGTTCCAGGAAACAAATGTAATGAGGATCAGGAGCCAGCTAAAATGAAATTCATAACCTTGATCCTGTGCTTCTCGATAGTCTAGTTCCAATTGGTTAACTAGGTACTTTGCCTAGTTCATCTGTAGGCCTTCTATGCACCTCCCTACAAGCTCAATGACAAAGCTGGTGACATGTGTAGGTCAGTTCTTACTTACTAACTTTCTAGCTATCAGTTGACATGCTAGGCATATTGCGCCACTCTGGATGGAAGCTACCTTGTAGCCTCTTGTTCCCTTCTCAACATCACCATATGTATCCTTGATCTTCTGTGCCAACACGCGATCTACGGATTTTCTTGGATAAAACTCTTGCGGGTCAGGTCCTTGAGTACTCAGTCCTGTGATCCTGTGGATCAACATTGGGTCAACTCTAATACGGTGGTCTATCCATAAGTAGCTACCATGGTAACACGACAGTAGCATCTTGACACATGTGTTGAATTCCTGGTGTCTTCCAAAGTGTAGGATATTCATGACATTCAACAGGGTGGACTGTGTGAGGTTCATCATCCACGACTGGAGAATTATCTTTGAATTCTTCCCCTTTTTTTTGGTTAGGTATTGTACAGGGAGAGCATACCATTGATCTTACGATATTCGAGGTTGAAGTCGCTGAACTTAAATGCTGTGATCTTATCCTGCTCTATTCAAACTGCGTGTATCCCCTTCAAGAGGTATGCAGTGACCATCATGTACTCGAAATCTCTTGGCACACTATCACGATTCCCTATGCCAGCCAGAGGCGGGATGTAATTGGGAAATATGGTTGGAATCAGATTCGCATTTGCTAGGTCGTCTTTGTGCATGGTTCTCTTTTCTACTGAGGGTTGGGATGATCCGTCTCCGTGTGAAGTCGGCGTAGAGGCTTGCAATCCTCTCGTCGATGACACTTGTATGCATGCAGACATCGACATTACTCATTCAGTCATGAGGTCGATGAGAACTTCTTCGACAAGTTTCTCTGCAACACTGAACTCATCTGACATACACGCTCGGGGTTCGAAAAATCAGGTTCGAAGAGTAACTTAGACACTACAACAGGATAGAGGAAAATAACGTAGTGATCAGTGTGTAAAATCAACGAGTCTGCAAGCTTAGATTAATGGTTAGAAAAAGTTTTCTTAGTGCATGGCGCAATGGGATAAATAGATAACTTAGCAACGTATCTCTTGCAACGGGTGAGAAGCCTTCATTAACTCTGTTATGTTTGTTACGACGCGGTCCAATGGTCTGGTGGCAAACCATAAATGTCTTTCTACCCATTCGTAGGGTCGGCCTAACGATTATATTGTTCTCAACGGATATATTGCTTCACCCTAGAGAAGTGCCATGTGGTGTTGTTCTGTTATCCCGACGAAGCTCCAATTTTGCAAATTTTCCCTCTGCGAAGTTCCCTCTAGAGCCTTCTGTAACTTTTCGATCTTAGCTCTCGTCTTACTTATCTTTCTGGCCTTCTTTCCAGTAAGATTCATCTCGGAATTCCTTTTTCCATTATGATTCTTATCTACTTTTGGCATAGTTACTTCGCGCTGTTGATATTCTTTCCTAAGATTCAAGGGTGATACTTCTTCTTTATCTGGAATAGGTAATTCAATCTTCTGTGGGTCTTCTAGTGTTCTTGCAACTTCTACATCCGAGTTTCTGGTGCTATATAGCTTCGATCTATTCGTTTGTTCTTCAATCAAGTGTTCGATCCTTCTAGTCATGAAATCTTTTAACTCTTGCTTCTTCTACTCTAAAACTTCTTATTCTGCCTTCCTTTTGGCCTGATCTCTTTCAATCCAAGGTTTTCCTAGTAACATGGTAAATGGGGCACTGTTCTCAATAAATTTAACAATATCGAAATCCTCCTCTGTCGAAGTCCCATTGGAATTCATAGGTATCTGGGTGAGCTTTCCACATATGTCTATCATCTTTCCTCTAAATAGTCCTATTTTTCCCAATGAAGGAGTCATAGCAGGATTCCCTAAGAGTTCCCAAGTTCTTTCTATCATGATATTCACCTATGTTTCCTCATCTAGAACACAGTCAATGTTGAAGTCTCCTATTCTTGCTTCTATGGATGCTTTTTCTTTGAAGATCTCTTATAAGCTGACATGTCGGTGGTCATTCAGGGTTTCTTTCATTTGTAGCAATACTTTCTCTGATTCTTTCTGGGGTTCTGCCATAATCTCATTTGCTTGAACTTTCTCATGATATTCTTGTCTCATATTCATCCTTTCCATCTTGGCTATCATTCTAGGGCAATCCAATACTTCATGGTCCAAAGATTTGCAACAGAGGCAACTAGGTCTTCTACCAGGGCATTCCTTAGCTAGATGCCTATCCTTCTGCAACTGCAACAGAGGGTTAATCCTCTCTTTCTCTTAAATTTTCCCCAACCTCTCCTGTACTGCACACTAGGATCATGGTAGCTAACCTGCAAAAAATTATTTCTAGGATCCTACATCCATTTGTTAGTCCAAACATTCTCTCTATTCATAGGTATAAAATATCTTTCACTATTATATCTACTCATATCAAACCTTCTTTCATCTATTAGTGCCCTAGTTTTCAAGCTAGGACAAAATATATCAATCATACCTGGATCCATACTGTTGAAACAAAAATTTCCACTTATCTTACTTTTATAGAGCACAAAGCTTTCAGATCTAAAACGTTTCACTATTCTTACCTTTATCAGAGCACAAATCTTTCAGATCTAAAATGTTTCACTATTCTTACCTTTATCAGAGCACAAAGCTTCCAGATCTTACCTCTTTTCTTTATATCTGACCTCTTTTCTTGGCACAGAGCTTCACAGGTCAAGTAGAATATTGCATACTAGGGAAACAGATCTACTCACGGAGCTTTCACTGTTTCAGGTCAGATCTTTGCACAAAGCTTCTTCTTCCTCAGTTCCCAGAAATCACAGTTTCAGGTCCCGGCAACGGAACCATTTGTTAGCACATGGGCAGACCTAGGGTTCAACACTACAACAATGCATCAAAAAAACCCTAACTACCGGCCCTTTTAGAAACACCTATGAAGCAGATGAATTCTCACCTGAGGTAGAGGCAGGGATGGTTGCAGGACTCAGGTGTCTGCAACCTTAGCCAGGACACCGATCTATTATTGTAATACTTAATAGAGCACTTAGCACCATCAGTTCATCAATATTTGACCACTATATACTCTGCAGATAAAACAGAGAATTGCATCATTCATTCATATCTGAGGTATTTAAGCACTTATCATAGAGATGTAGATTACATCTAGCAAATTCAAGCACTAAGCACATTCACATAAGTCATATCTAACATCCATATACATTGTTAGCACAAAGCATAAACAAAAATATCTATCTATATAAAAGTACTTAGCAAGTAAAGACATAAACACATCAACACATCACACAAAGCATAATAACACAGTATGTACGTGGTTCACCCCCACCCTGGGGCTACGTCCACCAACTCTTATTCTTGATTATCTTCAGTCAATCTTATTACAGGCACATAGCATCAAAATCCTACTCTGCATAAGACAGGAGATCTGTGCGCACTCCGCCAGGTCCTCCCTCTTCGAGTTAGGGTACAACACCAAGCCTTCTTACAATTACTTTCACATAGCTCTGCAAGTCTCACACAGTATGCAAAAAGCATCTACAATCCATACTTAGAAATTATCCCAATATCACATAGATATATACATACATGCCTCTCCTTACATTGCCTAGACATCTATTTATACTTTACAAAATAGGCCTAAACATGGTTAAACCCATGGGCCGACATCCCCATACCCATTACATAATCCCAAATCCCAAAAAGGACCCAAAAAGGGGTCGAGATCCCACGATCTCTGCTTCCTCTTGTGCTCCGCCTTTGATAGGTTGTCGAATTCCCAAAATCGGTCAACTTGACCAAGGATCTCCCAAAACTTGGTCAAGGGCCAACACTTTGGCAGCCCTCAATCCTAGCACCAGAGCTTCATATTCAACTATATTATTAGTATTTTCAAACTCTGGCTTATAAGAGAGTGTGATTTCCTCTTCTGAAGGGGAAATGAGGAGTATACCTACAACATATCCTTCCTTTGATGAAGATCCATCGAAATACATCTTCCATACTTTGTTTTACTGACCTGTCAATGACTGATCTCTGCATTGGCTAACTGATATTTTAGGTTCTTCACCATTTAAATGAAAAATAGTTGAGCCGATCTCATCCTAAACAACATAAATTGGGTGATTTCTTGGGTTCTGATGGTCACTGACAATGTATGCCAACCTCAACTCTCTGTATAGCCTCCTATGTTCTCCTCCAAACACAGGGATGGTGGAATAAGTGAGGTCCATTTTCAATGATCCTCCAATCTTCTTAGCCCAAGTTATGGATAAGAGAATACCAAATTTTGGGGGAATGTCAGCCACAACAATGTCCATCACTACACTCTTCATGGGTAACTATGCCAAATAAACCGCCTTATCCTTTATCAGTCCCATACATTTTACTTTCTTAGAATCAAAGGAGTAAAGGTCCTGGTAAGGTTTGGTGATCTCCAAACCTAGTTCTTCCATAATAACTTTGGGCATATGTTATCAGACAAATCGGTAGGTGCAGACACTAACTGATCTCCCTAGATCCACCTAGATCTAGAACAAAACACACTAGAACATGACACTTTCCTTAAGTTTTAAATATTGAATTTACTAACTAAAGAGGGATGAGTGAC
>SNQJ01S0001147.1:0-57718 GCA_010110895.2 Picea sitchensis | reverse complement strand
ATATATACAGTCTCGAGTTTTTACAGTGCCAAATGATTTGTACATGATGATGTATGTGATGTGTTTTTAATTTACATGTGATGTACAATTTTGCTTTCCTTAAATCTTATATGTGGTCAAGATACCGATCCATGATGTAATTAGCTAACGAATCTGAAACACTATTGAGTTCTCTTGGAATGTGTCTATATTCAATGTAATCGAACATTCGTTCAAGACAACGAACTTGCAGGTGGAGACGTAGCTGGATAGGATTACGGATAGGGTAGATATGGTTGAGTTGATAGACCATGAGTTGGGATTCTAAGTAAACAATGATACGAGAGATACCTAGGGAGGAGGCTTGGGTCAACAGTCCAATGACAGCGTGATATTTTTCCATATTGTTGGTTGCTGGTCCCAAGAAGATACCTCCTGAACTCACCACCTCGTCGAATTGGTAAATAACCCATGCTGCCAAAGCAATGTTCCGGGTATGTCGGCTAGCGCCATCCGTGAACCCTAAAAATATAGAAAAGGAAGACGTCATCTGCGCATGAAAACACAAGCACAGTCATGAGTGGCAAAGGTAAAAGCTCGATCACGCGAAAGAAATAGACACACCAAACTAAAATACAATAACGTACAAAGTACATATGCTAGGTGATCTAGGCATAGTATTTTTTAAGGTAAAGCCCGTTCCGAGGCTCTCCTAGGGAAATTCCATCATGATCTACTAATTCGTAGGTGCCTCTGTGTAGAACACACTTCATGATGTAAGGACCGTGCCACAGAGGTTCTAACTTACCTGTCCCCAATTTGTCATGAGCTTGGTCATAGACGAGGACTAAGTCTCCTTCTGCAAAAGTCTGAGGATGGACGGATTTGTTGTATTGACTCTTGATTCATTTCTGATGTGCCTCATTAACGAGAGCAACATCACAACGTGTTTCGTCCAGCTTGGATAGATACAAGAAACGTTCTTCTTCGATAGAAGTATGGGGTAGGAGTTCTACTTTAAGTTTTAGTGATGGAATCTCACACTTGATTGGTAGAATGGCTTCGATGCCATACACCAACTGGAAAGGGGTAAATCCAGTTGCGGTTTTCACGGAAGTGCGATAAGCCCAGAGATATGAAAAGAGTTGTAGATGCCACGATGTCTTGTTTTCCCCTACCATGCGTTGAATCATGGTTTTTAGGACTTTATTGATGGCCTCAACTTGTTTGTTGGCCTGAGGATAGTAAGGGGATGAGTTTTCATGGAGAAAGCCCAATTTGACATGCAGTTCTCTCATCATCTGGTTCTTGAAGTGTGCACCGTGGTCAGTGACAATGGCGCGTGGTACACCAAAATGAGTTATGATATGGTTGAAAAGAAACAAAGCTGCAGTATGACCATCATTCAGGAAGGTAGGCATAGCCTCAGCCCATTTGGTAAAGTAGTCGACGACGATGATTATATAACCGTGCCCCCTGGTTGAGGTAGGCTTACACTGCATGAAATCGATACCCCACTTGGCAAAGGGGCCGATGGCAATAATGGAGTGCAGCATAGTAGGGTGGGTGTGTGCCTTCTTGTTAAAGACTTGGCAGGGTGGGCATTTTTTGACGGCCTTGATACAATCTTTGAAAATCGAGGGCCAAAAGTAGCCTGCAAGTAAGATTTTTTGGGCTGTGGCCATCCTAGAAAGGTGACCGCCATAGGCGCCAAGGTGAGAATCGTTCAAAATGCGTTCAGCCTCCTCATGAATCAGACATCGTCAAAGGATAGTGTCTATACCACGACGATACAAGGTGTCACCGTCGATAAGATAATGATGAGAGTGGTGGTGAATACGTCGATGTTCTTTGCGGGAAATGTTGGGCTGAAAGCATTGGGTTTGGAGGTAGAGGAGGATGTCCCCATACCAAGGATCAGAGGTGCTGATGAGAAAAAGAGTTTCATCAGGGAGAGAATCTCTAGGTTCGATGTCTTCATCAGCATGAGGGAGAGCATAGATAAGCTCTGCAAACACCAGGGACTTTTTGGCTTTGGACTTTGTAAATTCAAGATCGAATTCCTGAAGGATGATGATCCATTTAGAATATTTTCCCCCAAGTACTTGACGTGTCAAGACGTGGTACATGGGGTTGGAGTCCGCAATCACCGTGGTGGTGCGTAATAAGATCTAATGGCAGAATCTCTGGACAGCGATGACGGCTGCCAGAGCCAGTTTCTCTACATGTGAATATCGGAGTTCGGGTCCAGATAGACTCTTGCTCAGGTAATAAATCACATGTTCTTCACCGTTGGGGTCCTCCTGAACTAACACCATCGCAATAGTGGAAGTGGAGGCGGCTAAGTAAAGGATATAGTCCTTTGTATACTCCGAAGAATGTAACAAAGGTGCGTTGATCAAGACGTGCTTGAGAGCATCAAATGATCGTTGGGCAGTGTCATCCCAGATGAAAGGGGTGTTTTTCTGCAGTAATCGCATGAATCCTTTACTTATCTCGGCATAGTTGCAAATGAAACGGAGAAGGAAGTTCTCTTTGCCTTGCAAAATTTGGAGTTGGGTTAAATTGGTGGGCGGGGATAAGGCCAGGATAGCCTTGATCTTTAAGGGATCCACCCGGATCCCGTCTTTAGAGACGATAAAATCGAGGAGTCGACCGGATTCGACAGAAAAAATGCATTTATGTGGGTTCAAGCGGATACGGTAGAACTGACATCGAAGAAAAATAGCCCGTAAGTGATCGATGTGATCAGATCGATTGGATGAGTGGGAAGGTAAGTCATCGAGGTAAGGTTTTGCGATATGCTTGATATCGCGGAAAGCATATGACATGGCCCGCTGGAAAGTTGCACCAACATTTTTGAGACCAAAAGGTAGCTTTTGATAGGCAAAAGTTCCCCATGGGTAGATAAAGGTTGTCTTATGTTGATCAGCAGGTAAGATTTCAATCTGGTTGTACCCAGAGAAGCCATCCATGAAAGAGAAGATTACGCTCCCAGCACAATTATCTATGATTTGGTCGATGAAGGGCGTAGGGTCATTGTCCTTTGGACAATCTTTGTTGAGATCTCGATAGTCAACACAAACATGGATGGTCCCTTTCTTTTTGGCAACCAGAACAAGGTTGGAGACCCATTCTGTCAAAGGGATGGGGTAGATTTTAGAAGTTTTTCAACTTCTGCCTTTATAGCTGCGATTTTCTTGGGATGAACCGGGCGAAGTTTTTGTCGAACAGGATTTGTGCCATGGTAATTCTTGATTTCTTGCACGACGATCGAAGGGTCAATCCCTGGCATTTCCTCGTAGCTCCAAGCGAAGACATCGCGAAATTCTTTAAACAAAGTGGTGTAAGAGACCACTTCTTCAGGTGTGCAATTAGCACCAAGGTTAATGTTTTCCACAACACCTTCTTTGATCGAAATATCAATAACGATCATGGTAGATATGTTACCCATATTCCCCTCAGAGAGAGTATCTTGTGTGAGGATAGGAGATTGCGGAGCATCGGTAACATCGGGGGGGAAGACATAGTGTATGTTTTGATGGATTTCCTCCAAAGGCGGAAGAAAAGAGGATCGATGATGGTTATCATCCCAAGGTAGATCGTCAATACTAAGCATTTCCATAATAGATTCGTCGGAAGGGAAAATTTTGGGAAATGTAATCGATTGCAGATGATAGGGAATCCAACCATGAAGGCACCGAGTAGGCATCAGGTGCCAACAAATGTGGGTTGTTCGGAAAGGGAGAGACATATTGAATAACTATGTATGCAGCCTCGGTTGGGCTAAGTGGCATGGTGTCACCGAGCACATCGAATTCCAGAGGACTAGTTACAATATAGGGATCAGATGATTCCAAGGATTGATAAGGCATAGTCGAGATCATATTAATGGTGGCAATATGATGCGCGGTAGGTGGAAGTGGTGTAGGGAAAGTACCCATAAGGCTAGAATCTTTCAATAAGCCAACACCAACGCTTTCGTACATAACTGGGTGGTCTCCCAAAAAAGGAATGTTGTTGGTGACAGGGACACGAGCGTCGGGTGTACAGAAATCAAGTTGATTGATAGTGACAATTTTGCCTTGATGGGGGAATTGTACACATCGAAACACCGACAAGGCGATGATAGTCATAGCATAGAACCAACTTCTTCCAAGTAGTAGGTTGTAATCGAGGGGGGCATCGACCACCTCGACATCAACGGTAACAGTTTTTCCGCCCAACTGAACAGCTAGGGATTGTAACAGTCCGTGTGGATGAAAACCTCGCCCATCGAAAGCGCGTAACATCGTGGGGGATTTGTTAAGGGTAGGTGATTTTAAGCCTTTCCAACAGGCTAGAGACATGACACAAGTAGAGGCTCCCTCATCCAAGATAGTTCGGTGGATTTGTTGATTGTGAACAACAACATCGATTTGAAAAGCTAACTGGTGGGAGAGTCATGGTTGATGATCATCTAGATTAAACGTGAGGTTATTTGATGACTCGGGATCGAAAGCACCAATGGTAGCTAAGAGCGTTCTATGTTTTCTAGGACAGTGTTGTAGAACTTCTAAAGCGGACATAGTACACAGAGCTTGAGCCAAATCTTCAACGATGTTGTAGTTTTGGGTAGCCCGTGAACTAGGATTAAAGGTAGACTTCTGAATAGTTCTCTTAGGAGGGCGTAAAATGGAGTCAAACGAAGGTTTCTCAATCTGAAGTGGCCTGGATGGAGGACTAACAGACGGAGGATTAACAAAGGATGGTAACGGGTCCGGTGAAGAACCGTTAGCAGTCTTCGGCTTATCAGGTTTAACTGGCGTTTCATATGTCGCAGTGTGAGTGGTTAGATTAACCCTGATAAACATGTAAATGTGGGCACTTGTCGAGGCTTCATCATGGAGTTGGTTGGAACTGCCCCCTGGAGTGGGGGTTTGAGCAACCAAATATTGTTGCTGTGGGAAAGGCTGAGTAAGCACAACGGGTTGTGAATTTCCTTTAAATATCTTGGCCACTTCATCGCGATGTGGACAGTCTCGGGTGTAGTGATCGTCACCACAAATGAGACATGGGAATTTCGGTTTCTGTTGTGGTTGTTTCCCGACAGTAGGGGTTTGCGGTTGATTTTTTGGTTGTTCGTTGTTATTTATCTTTGGTTTATTTCTCACTTTATTCTTGCCCCCAGGTTGTTGTGAAGGGGTTGATTGGACCGCATTCACCTTAGAGACCTGAGTTTGAGGGGGGGTAGAAGAGGGTGCAGTCGAACTAGGAGCAGCTGCCGAAGTGGGGCGCTGAGTTGTTCCATTCGACTGAGAAGTAGATTGGGTTTTGACAGAGCCAATAACTCCATCCGCGTGCGAGGTAGATGATGGTTTGGATGGATCATTAGTGGCACGGGTAGCATTTGGTATCAACTCATACAGAGTACCAGACTGTGAATAAACTAAGTCTAAGTACTGAGATCGGGCAATAGCTTCTTCCTCGGTGACGACGCCGCCCATGGCAACATCACGAGCGATCTGGGGTAAAAGTGATTTGGTGAACCATTCCACTAATAATTGGTCAGGAATGACCGCTTTGATTAGACTTCGTCATCGTCTCCACTCATGAATATGGTCAGAGATATGTACGGAGGTTGTCTGACGAATGGAGGTTAATAGTTCAGTACCCGTCTCGTATCGAATGGGTAGTTGGAAGTGTGTGAGGAAGGACATGGCGAGGGAGTTGAAATCGTGAAAAGATGCACGTGGTAGTTCAATATACCATTTCGTCACAGAACCCGTAAGCGTTCGTTGGAAAAGACGCAAATGTATAGAATCGTCCATGAGGGAGTTGGATGAACACTACAAATGGAAAGTCATCACGTGGTTGTTTGGGTCTTCTCTGGAATTTCCGTCGAATTTTGGGATATCAGAAGGAAGTTTAGCTGGAATAGTTGGCCAAACCGGAGAATGATAAATAGGATCATTCATTAACCGAGACAAGTCTGGAAGGTCCAGGGTAGCTACAAAAGGTAGGTGTCACTTAACCTGTGGGTAATGCTGGTGTGGCATAGGGACACCAGTAGGACCATACACTGGGTTATGCAGATAGTTATAACTGGTGAGCCCTCTTATAGGAGGTTGGTGTTGACCAGGGTACACAGGATTTGAGGTGTTTTGAGAAGCATGTGTGAGCGGAGGATAACCGGATGGGTTTTGAGGGTTATAGGATGGATTTTGCATTTGTCCATAAGGGGGTTGTTGTGGAGCTTGAGGATTGTGTCCTGTCGAGAACTGTGGATTTCTCGGAAAAGGGACATTCCATGGATTGGGTGTGGTGGACACATTTTGTCCGTATGGTGGATGGTGGGCTCCGGATTGAGGTTGCCCACTAGCATGAGGGTGCCCTCGAAATGGAAATTTTCCTCCGGTGGGATGATGCCCCCCAGCTTGAGGGAGAGTTCCCGGAATTTGAGAACCAGATGTAAGTGACTGACCGGTGCCGCTGAGTGGATTAGGACCACCAAGACCAGTCCCTCCGAGTTGTTGGATAGGTATGGAACTTCCAAGCATAACTTGGGTAGTAGTGGCAGTGGGAGCATTCAATGCTCTGTACCTAAAAGGGAGTGATGATGTAGGTCTTGGTGTTACAGGTGTGCCAATCACAGCTTGGTTAACCACTGCATTACTGGCGGGAATAGTCAGAATGTGAGGGACTATTGTAGAATGGGCCATTTGGAGAGGAAAAGTAGACCTTGGGCCAACGTATGATGTGCTCGGACCAATGGGCGGTGTGGCCGTAAAAACGGTGGTACCGGTAAAATGGTTTAGGGGTAGGATGTAGGAAATAGGTGCGTCAACACCCATCCCTATTCCATAAAGATCCCGCACCATGCGTGGTGGACTTTGAACAATGTCTGCGGTCCAAAAAGGGTCATCGGATAAAGGGTTTGGATGAGACCCAGTCGGAATGTCAGAAGGATTGATGACGACAAATTCACTAATGGAATTCAGTTGGAGGACACGTCGTTCATATCCCTTCGGAATGCGGAAAGCTTCCAGAGACTCTGAAACAATTCGAAAATTCTCTAAAGGAGTGGGAACTTCTTCCTAGGAAGTTGTAGTGTCTTGAACCTTGCTCTGTTGAGGAGATTCCTCCATAGAATGAGGGGGTAAAGGGGTGTTTCCTTCCATATTTTCTGGAGGAAGTCCCTGTAGCCTCCACGAATGACGTGGAGGGTCGATGTTGGCGAAAAAGAGTCGTTGAAAAAGATCTATGGCCAACTACCAAAAATAAACAGCATACGCTAATAGAATCTAAGAATCACAACCAAGCAAATAGGACCTTCTCTCGATGACCGTACTAGTTGGTGATGAAATCCAATGTCGCGTGATCAAGTCAAGAAGGGGAGGGGATAGGGTGGAACAGTTACAATGGCGACTTTCTTAACAGACTTATGTCTTGGTGCAAGCTTCCATGCAGTAATTGTGGATTTACCCTCCAAGGAGCCCAAGTGAGTTTGACCAATGTCTGCTCCAAGTACAGTGAGACTTCCCTTCATTGTCACCTTGTGTAAGACCCTAAATATTATGGCCACTAAGGTTACCAATTCGCAGTCAGACCCTGGGCGGGAACAGTCGACAGTCCGATCCGAACGTACGGGTAGGGTATCGAGCCCGAAATCAACTAAAAGGATTCCAAGCAGTAATTGTGGATTTACCTTTAAGCGATCCCCATAATACGATCTGACCACCAAAATCAGTTAAACCATGGAGGGATAATCTCTGTAGCTCACCCGAATGTGACCTCGTGCGTAACCCCTGTGTGAGAGGGGGATCCCAGGTAGACTTATACGATAATTGGATTTGACTCTCCCTAACTCAGGATGCTAATGTTTGTTTTGGAAACTTTGGAGAGTTATGCTCACAGCCTAATCCAAAGTACTAAGTCTAGTCTACTGTTGGTGGAGGATCCTAGAAAAGAAAAAGTTCTAGATAATTTTTAATTAGCGTTCATTTTATAGTTGTTCTTTACTCAAAAGGGGTGCATGGAAGTGAAACGGATGGAATTATGACTCAGTCCCAAAAATGCATCAAAGATGATAAGCAGTCATTTCTTTTCAATGAACATATATCTAAGGGAGAGAGAGAGTTCTTTTCACTAACAGGCACTAATAAGGAATGTCCTCAAACAAATTTTCTCCAATCAAATCCTGATGTGATGCTAAAACTTTTGAGATACCTTCTAACATGCACAATCAATCATGAAGATGCTTTTTTATTGTTTGCATATAAATAATGATTAATTCAAACAAATGCTTGTCTTGCCAATTATCTTCTTGGATGAATGAAAATTAGACCAACACAAGCAATAATCATACAAACAATACACCCTCTCGTTGCAATCAAAACAAGAAGCGAAAGAAAAGAAACAATCAAGGAAAAATCAAGAACTTCACACCAAAAGAAATGTCGAAGAACAATGACCTTAACTAAAATTAAATGAAAAGATCCGTAGGCCTCTGATGACCTTCACCARCATTTTTCGCTTAGTCAAAAAAGGAGAGAAAGACAATGCATGGGTTTCAAACTCCAAATGATAGAAAAACTCAACAACAATAGTGAAGAAGGCTACAAAATACGGACAACAAGATGTTTGGTCTTCAAAAAGACAGATGTCAAAGCTGGAAAGGAAGAAGGATTGACTCACAAGGTGACCCAACAATAGAAACACATAGGTAAAACCCCGAAAAAAGCAATTATGGAAGGTTTGTTGGCCAAAGGAGGGTTGGCGCTCTGTTTTCAAGGACAAGGAGTGTTATAGCGCCCTGTGTAAGGCACTCAGGGAGTGTTGGTGCTCTGTTAACATAGGGACAGGGGCACCAGGTTCAGAAATCTCCTAAAAGTATCAAAAATCCAAAAATTGTAGTTCAGTCTCGACAATCAAGCTGAGTGTGATGGGGTAGGGAGTCAATCAGCTCATGAAATCAATCAAAAAGGAGTGAACCAGGTCTGAAAACCATCAAGGGGCAAGACAAGGTCAATGAGGAGAAATCAAAACAAGAAGTTTCGATTTGAGGCTTCCTCCCCAGTGGAGTCACCAGTTTCTGTTGTAGGAAAATCTCCCTGCGGACAGGTAGATTGCCTCAAAGAGCTAGACTCTAAACTCTAAGACAGAAAGTGCTTAACATGGACACTAACTTCCTTTCAAATCCATACAAAATAATACATAAGAAGGAAGGAGAATAGAGGTACCTCTTTATCAACGTTTGTCCCTACACACTCCGAGTTGAGCTCCAAACCCTCACTCCTCGATGAGTCCTGTGGACAAACAAAGTACGACCACTTCCTACTCTATTGATATTAGCTTGAAAATAGATCTATCTATCAATGATAAGTTCATGTAAGATCAGACACAAACTAGAAAGAAACAGGCCAAGCGTGTCATATTAATGAGAATAAGGACAACAATACTTACAATCGTAGATGCGAATGCGACATCTTCATCAAGTCCCCTTTGTATAAACCTTGCTCAAAAGATCCACAACCTGGATGATAGCATCTTCACCGATCACTCTCCTTTGACTGACTGTGTGTTTCCTATGAGATCATAGGTTTCATGCTAGCAATTCTTCCCCCCTTTTCACCATCATAGAGCCTGCTTATATAGGTTAAGAGAATCTTAACCTCTTGAGTTATCTTTAGAATAAGTTGAGGAATCCCCTTCTTAGATCAGGGATCTTCTGTTGGAACCAAGAATTCGAATGCAACTGCTTTCTAAACTTGAGATATCCTCCCCTTATTCTCCTCAACGGGCCAACCACTGCCTCAAATTAGATAGTGCTCCCTCAAAATGGGCATCAGGGTGCTATAACGCTCCCTAGGAGGCTCAAGGGGAGTGCCAGTGCTCTAAGGATGGGTAGCACTCTCTCAAAGGAGTAGTTTGTTGTTATAACGCTCCCCAACAGCTTGTGGGGGAGAGCCAGTGCTCCTAAGGATGCCATAGGGGAGCGGTCTCCTTCAAAACCCTATTTTAAGGGCTCCTTTCAGGTGATAAGAGTTCCTTGACTTCACTTAACCATTTCCCCTCCTCCAAATCAAGTGTATGAGATGTCTTAAGTGCCTCCTTAGTGTCATCATTATGGTAGTATGCTTGAACAACATTTGCGACACTTGTGAACAACTTGTGAAACTTGCGAAAGTTGTAAGGAACATGCGACACTTACGACAGTTGAGAGGAACATGCGACACTTATCCAGATGAGTAATATTGATGTGTAACACCCTCTTCCCCTGTCTGATTATCAGACTGATTTGACAATTGCGCTACCTCATATTCTTGCTATGTTAAATGACTGGTATAATAATCTATTTCATTGAAAAGAACAACAATATCATCCACAACATCACTATCTACATCCATATCTTCAATCTGATTGTTTTGGAAAGGAGGCACTACCCTTTGATCATCATCATTTCTCCTTTCTCTCTGCATTATTTGAGGAGCATCACTAGGCCTTCTAAATTGGTTTAGATTTCTATTTCCATCCCCTTGAAAATATATGTTTGGTTGTTTAGATTCCCGCTTCAGCTTAGTTATTTCATATGTCAGATCCTTCAAAGTTTTGGTCATTTCATCAAGTTTGGTATCAGACATGGCTTGGTTAGAGGAGGCAGGGGGATATTCTCTCTGTTTCTTCTTGTCTTTATCAGATCTAGTCTTTAACCTGTTTGATTCCAAGATATTATATTCGACTTCAATGGCTGCTTCCTGCATGGAAAACAGTGTGGTGGATCTTCTCTCCCTTATAAGTAAGGATAACTCTGCATCAAATGTATTGGCACAAGTGATATTTCCAGAGGCTTCAGTTTTTTTAATCTCCCCTGGGACTCTACCATACATCTTATTGAACCTCTTGGTGAATTATGAAATAGATTCACCATTATTTCTCTTTAGGGCCCCAAACTCAGTGATTTAGTATAGATAATCTCTCCTATCTCCCCATTGTTTTATGAAATTTTCATCCAACGCCTCAATATCTACAATGGAGGCTGGAGTAAGGCCTCTGAACCATTTCCTTACTTCCTCATATAAACTCTGCACAAACAACCTCATCCACACATCTGCATAATCAATGTTAAAGTTTTCTGCAAAGATATAGAAGGCTACCAGATGTTCCTCAACAGTGACTTCACCTTCCCCATTATACCTTGGTAAATATTTCATGTAATATGTGGCTGGGAGTGCATGTAAGCCTACAGGAAGAACTAGGGGTGCATATCTTGCAGCAATTATGACATCCATCATGTTAACAACCATGGCTTGAATAATAGGAATTTGAAGATTTATGGGAGATACAGGGGTGGATGCAAGACTGGATGATGAGGTAGAATCAGGAGTTGGATATGTCTGATCTTCTTTGGAATTATGCTTCTCAGGGATAGAAAATTTAGGCTTCTTATGATGATGGAAATAAGTAGACTCTTTGTGTGCATATTTACCCTTGAGGGGGGAGGTATATCTCTGAGCTACTTTGGATATTCTTAGTTTCTTTTATGGCTCAGAGACTACTATGTTATTCTCAGGATTAGTATGATCCTTGGTGGCTTTGATGTGCTTAGATTTGGATATGTTGAATCCTTTTATGGGCGCTAGTATTTCTTTTGTAAATTATACTCAGTGGAGTCGCCAGGTGAAATATGGAAGTCTATCTGTGCCTGAACTTCGTTCACCATCAAAGGTCAGAGCTAATCAATGTAGTTTTCCTAGGGAAGGATATTTTGTTACTCTGTTCCCCAGTAAAAGCATTAGAAGATGTTGGTCCTAAGGTCTGCACCTAACTACTAAAGGAAAAATCTAGGCCACCTCAAGTTCATAATGATTGGGTTTTTACAAGTAGGTTTTGTTGGTAAGCTTAAGGACAGGTTTACAAAGATGGTGCTCTGGTAGGATAGAGCACACAGTATAAAAGTAGGTTCTCATTTGGCAATGGTATGGGTATTGAATGAAAATTGGGGATATGAAAAGACAAACACAAACAATGACAACAAGCAATGCAATGAATCACTTTCCATGTGAAAAGTAAGACCTAAAATAATATATCAATACTTAGACAAACATATAGATGAAAATCATTCAACAAGTTGCAAAAATAGTGGATCTTTCATTGATCAATAGCTGTATAATAGGTTGCGTAATCAAAAAAAGGTAAACTAAAACAATAGCTGAAAGAATAAGGAAATGTACATTGCACACATCACAAAATTTGCATTCAAGATAAGAATCAACACATAAGGATTGGAGTAAGAGAACACAATTGTCATCAACATATATTCACTAGGTAGAAAACTTTACAATTAACTGAGAAGGTCCAATTCCTATGCTACTTCTACTTTCCTTCCAAAAACTCCCAACCTCTAAAACATACAAAGACTGCATATTTAATAGAGTTGCAAAGTTTCTCGTCCATGTGGGACTGAGACCTAACTCTGGATAACTAATTCTAGAAAAAATCATTAACTCAACTAAAACATTGCATGGAGTACATCAATGTGCGCTTCACACTTAATTTAATCAAGAGAGTGGTTCTTATCACACATAGAAGACCACTTATTAATTTAATCTAAAATAGCTCTGGAATTGATTAACTACAAATTTCTATTGTCTCTGAGATTGAATGAATGCATGCACTGGATGAACTGTGATTTGGCAGAAACACTAGGAGTGATAGAACAGGGTTTTGTGTCGAGTCTTGGCATGCCTGCATAATGTTTGATGAATTTAGAGGGTAACAGACTGCCTGGGAAGTTCTTCACTTGATCTACTTCTTCACTGAATTTCTGGGGTGATATGTAACTAAGACCAAGACATAACCCTCTGCTTGCAATAGATCTCTCAGTTGTTAAGTGTACTTTTTTTTGACTCGTTGGCTACCATCTGTACTTTTGAAAAGATTTGCTAGAATGACTTCTAGCCCAACAGTCATAGAGGGGGACATGGAGGCAAGCATGCAATATGATATGAGGTGGGTGGATGTAGATTACATGGATGTGGGAGGTAACAAGTGGCATGCGATGAGAGTAGGAGTAGATGCGTAGAGGTGGATGGTATCATGAAGTAGAAGATAGGTGTAAGTGAGAGGTAAGGTGTTGGAAATGAGGGAACATGTGGCAAGAGGTGAACGGTAGCGGGAGTATGAGTGGGGAACAAGTTTCATGTAGTGATAGGCGGGAGTAGTGAGTGGAGGACAGATGACGTGCAGTGAGAGGGGCGATATCAAGAGGCAGGTTGGAAGGATTTCGGGGGGGGCGTAGGCGGTAAGTAGATTAGAGAGGGGGGGTTTGAAATGATGAGAAGGCACCATGTTAGGTTAGGCCCATGACGGGGAAACCACTATTCCTCCCCCCCCACCGTTAAAGGTAGAAAGTTCAAGGGGGTCCAAAACACCACAAGGACCGTTGATTTGGAGGAGAAGGCTACCATCGATGGAGATTAGCGTTGGAGTTAGGCACTCCACAACAAAACATATTTTTTTCATGTCTTTGAAATCCCGATCACATGGGAGTTGTCAATCTATATTGAAGGACATATCCTCACCGTTTGAAAGTTGATCCTATTATTTGCTTGCATTTAGAGCCCGAATGGTCTGTTTTGATTGACCGCAAGTTTTGTTGAAGCTTATTGAGTTGTTAAAGGATATTTTTAACTTGTTCGTCTCTTGCACACACATAAAGACTCGATGGAGCTGTTGTATGCTTAGTTAGTGAAAACCATGATGACGAGTATTCCAAATTCAAACCAATACATGTGACCTCTTTCAAGAAAACAAAACGATGGTGCAAATATGCAAAGACATACAAGGGTCATGAATATGAATAATTAAACAATGGAGGATAAGATACAAAAGAAACCACAAAAGTCAGAATTGATGGATGGATAGGGTAAAGGAGGGAGAAGGGAAGGGGTGCAGACCTAGGTCACAACATTTATAAGGGTAAAACAATATAATTTAGTGTTGGATTAGCTGCATTATCTCTGGTGCTAGTGAGGCCTAAGAAGTAAAGATGAAAGGTAAGAATCTACACATCTATTTCCAACCCATCGATTATCGTGATAGACTCTTGTCTCACTTGAACTAGGGCGTATAGAGTGCATGGGTGAAAAATTACATAGAATGCATGAATAGAGGTAGAGGAATACCCCCAAAACTAATAATTTTGTAGGTAAAGGAGGCTGAGGATAGAAGGATCAAGGTAGAAAAACATATATACATGAGATTATGGCAAAGGAAAAATCAAAATATCATAACACTGTCAAAGTGGTGTCTCGTGTAGGAACCAATCATTAGCATAATCCTAAAAGTAATTCCACTCAAACAATCTAAGATAAGATAAGAAAGGAATCACGACCATAAGGAGAACCTTCTGTGGTAGAAAAAAATGAGTTTCAAAATATAGCATAAGGACGAGGCGAAACAGGGGAGACTATAAGAGATTATCAAAGTCCAGTACATGGAGCAACCCCCAAAAATTCTATTCTAGATCAACAAAGTGTTTCCAAACCTTCTATACTAGAGACAAAGGAACTATTTTCACCTTATAAAGTACCTCCTTACTTTGGAATCCCATAAGACTATTGGAGGTTGTGGGAAAACATGGCCGATACAACCTCTATGATTGAATTTACCATTTTCGATACCCATGGAGGTGCACCTATGAAGCCAATATATTTATCATCCCTCCCTAATTTCCATGGGATCACCACTAAATGTCTAGATGCTTTCTTGTTTTAATTTGATGTGTAATGTCGGATCTATGACTATACCACCAATTTGTAGAAGATGAAATTGTTTCTGGCCACCCTAAAGGGAGCATCCCTTAGATGGTTTATGGATCTTGGTGGTGGTACTATAACCTCTTGGGACAACATGAAGAAACACTTCCTTGATAATTATAAAGAATAATGCAAATCTCAAGAAATTCTAGAAGAAATCTTCAAAATGACACAAAAGGAGGAAGAGAACTTGGAAGATTTCATAGAGGGGTTCCAATACAATTTGCATAGGTCTTGACACACCACTCTAGGTGTTGACATATTAAAAATGATTTTGATATGAGAAATGTGAGACAAATGATTAGACATGTTGAAATTAATGGGGAAAGGGGATATCTCTAAGGAAAATTATGAGAAAAGGGGAAGTTCCAGAAGAAAACTAGGGATCAAGGACTTCACCACCAAAGCCATCAAATCAGCAAATGGGGGAGTAACTCGAGTGGAGATTGGAAATCTATTGGAAGAATTCAAAAATGACATTCTTGGGACACTATATTCATAGATGGAAGTGTTTCAAGATAAACATAAACAATTAGAGGATGAGAAGGCATTTTCCATTTTCTATCTGAAATGCAAACTGAAACACTCCTTAAGAGAATTCCTAGTAAAATTTGTTGACATATGTATAATTTTTAATCAATATCATTCCACAGAATCATTCCCATCTTTACCATGACTAAATACAGCATACCAGGGAATCAATGAATAAGTAAAACCATCTTACTTTGTAGCTTCAAAGAATCCATGGCAAGAAAAAAATCCAGGTATGAATCAATATCCTTCTACATTTGTCAATACTTGGAATAGTCAGTATAATCCTCAACAACCACAAATTTTCAATCCTCACTAGGAAATCCCCCAACAATTTCAATATCCTTCACCTTGGGTATAGTGGCCAACCCAACTATTTCAAAACCCCCCTTGGCCACTATACTGGTGAAAATCCTCTTTCCCTAAACAAAATTTTCAAGCACCCCAACCAAAGTTACCTCTATCATTACCTCCATAATTTCCCATGCAATCACAGTTTCAACTTCATATCAATGCACTAATCAATACTTCAATGAATGTTCCTATGATTTGACCTCAATTACTTGTACAAGCTAATCTGAATCCAAACAAATGGTTTAGCAGTTATAAATGTCAACCTTCCTAGCCTATAGTATTTCCCCCCTTGTATGCAATGATGTGCACCTTAAGTCTGAGAGGGAAATTCACCTATATAATTCACCAATAATCACTAAACAGTTGGAGGACGAACCCCTACCTATTGAAATAGAGAAACATCATGAAGGAAATGAAAACTCTACAAATGGTGCAACTCCAGGAGTAATAAAAACAACACAACAAATGACTATAACTAGCCCAACCCACACTCAATTTGTTACTCCCTTATACCCATAAATGTTGGAAATATATAAGACACCCCCACAACCCGAGTTGAACGTATTGGGAGAACTCTAGAACCTATGCATCAAAATACTTCCATTACAAGCAATAAGGTACATACATATTTACGCTAAAACTGTTTGGGAGCTATGCCTTAATAAACCAGCAAGAAAACCTAGGGATCCACCCACTATCCATGTTTTCGAAAAATTATCTAACCTAATTTTAGGTAAGGATACACCCATCAAATATGATGACCTTGGGAATCCAACAATAACTATCCAGATCCAAGGGAAGACTATTTCCAATACATTAGTGTACCTAGGGCAACTATTAATATCATGACTAAGGAAACACAGAAAATGTTAGGCTCTGCAAACCTTAGAAAAACTCCCATAGTCCTTGAATTGGCCGACCAATCCACCCTTTGACTAGAGGGGATCCTGGAGGATGTTTTTGTATTTTTGGACTCTTGGTCATATCCAGCAAACTTCATGATCCTATAGATGAAATTTCATATTGAAGTCCACCCTCTAATTTTGGGGAGGCAATGGTTAGCCACAATCGATGCCTATATCATATGAAGGACATGGGATATGATGATTTACCATGGGGATTCCATGAAAATTTTTATCCTCTACCCACCAACAAATCCTATCATGTCATGAAAAAATCCTTTATGGGTTGATTTCAAACTTGAAAATGAGAATGTTCATCTCGTTTTGACAATTGAAAAAGATTTGTCTTTTAAAATTGAAATGGAGGATGATGTTATCAATAATTATATCAGTAACCCCTCCTTTGTTTCTCATACTATATTTCGATTGATAGAAACTGCAGTAAATAATGAAGTTCGTGATAATACTAAACTAATTCTAGAAGAAGAGGAAGAAGGTATACCGACAACAATTATTCACAATAACATGCCAATTGAAGTTGAGCCAAGGAAAACACTGAACATTAATCCAAAACTAACCTCTGCATTGACTGACAAGTTGTTACAACTTCTGAAAGTAGAAAAAGAATCATTCACATGTAATTACAAGGATATGAAGGGTGTGCACCTTGATCTCTATACCTCTCATATCTATTTAAAAAAAAATTGTATCCCCACTTGACAACCTCAAAGGAGGATGGACCCTGCCTGAGGGACATTGTTAAGTAGGAACTCCAGAAACTGTTGCATGTTAATTTTATTTATATGATAACTAACACTGAATGGGTATCATCTCTTGTTTACGTCCCAAATAAAAATGGAAAATGTAGGATCTACAAGGACTATCGAGAATTGAATAAAGCTATGCAAAAAGAGAATTTCCCCTTGCCATTTGTCAACCAAGTCCTAGACACACTATCATGAAAGAATTATTTTCCTTTCCTTGATGGCTTCAACCTATATAATAAAATCCATATTTCTCCATAATACCAATATAAGATGAACTTCACCAGCCGTTGGGGAAAATTTTCATATCATATCCTTCCTTTTGGGCTCTGTAATGCACCCACTACTTTCTAGCTGACGATATTAGGCATTTTTCTGATCTAGTTAATGATAGTATTGAAATATATATGGATTATTTTACTCCATATGGAATTGAGTTTGAAGAGGAACTATCTAATATAGAAAAGACACTCCAACTATGTAGGCAGACTAACCTTTCTTTGAGTACATAAAAGTTCAACATGATGATGACAAAAGGAGTGGTCTTGGGACATTTTCTCTCTACTTTTGGGATTCAGGTTGATCTTGAAAAAATTCAGGTAATCTTGAGTATTCTACTTCCAAAAAAGAAGAAATAGGTATCTATATTTCTAGGAAAAATAGGGTACTATCATCATTTCATTGAAAATTACTCCAAAATTGCATCCCCTCTGTTTTATTTACTTATGAAAGATGCATAATTCTTATGGACTAACAATGGTCAATCTTCTTTCCAAGGTTTAAAAATAGTATTGTATACAACTTCTGTCTTATGCAGACCATATTGGACGCTACCCTTTTACGTCTCCTTGGACGCTTCTAACATTGTTGTTGGAGCTATTCTAGGACAAGAGGAGGAAAATAAGTCTTATTCCATCTACTATGCCAGTAAGAAATTAGCTCCAACAGAATTGAATTATACAGTACAACTGAACACGATTTCCTTTCTATCGTGTTTGCAATTAATAAATTATGGCACTACATAAATGGTTATCTCGTCTTTTTACCGGTAGATCACACGACTATTAGGTATTTATCTAATAAACCCATTACAAGTGAACAATTTATCAGATGGTTATTATTGATGCAAGAATTTGATATTACCATTATTTATAAACATGGAAAAGACAACATGGTCGCAGATATTTTATCTACACTTATTGTAAATACTAACAATTCTCCTGTAGAAGACAATTTTTTGGATGAACACTTGTTTGCAATGTCTTCCCACACACCATGGTATGCAAACATTGATAATTACCTTGTTGAAGGAAAGTTCCCAAACCATGTCTCCTCAATAGAAATATGAAATATTATCCAACAAAGTGCCATATTTTCGTGGATAAATGGATGCCTCTTTTACACAGGAGAAGATCACATAATTCAAAGATGTGTGAGAGAGGACAATATTTAGGAAATTATCAAAGCCTACCATGATGGGCCCTGTGGAGGGAATTTTATAGACAAAATAACATGCTATAAAGCACTACACATGGGTTATTATTGGCCTATTGTATTCTAGGGTGCAAAGAAATATGTAAAAGGATGTGATATATTCCATTGAAAGGGCCAATAGAATCAGTCCGATGAGATTCCATTATAAACATAGTTGGTAATAAAACCATTTGAGAAGTGGGATCTCAATTTTGTGGGCCCAATCAACCCCTCATCACATCAAAAAACCTACGAACTATGTAACCAAGTGGGTGGAGACAAGGGCTCTCCCAAAATCCACAGAGCAAGTTGTTATGGACTTCTTATTTGAATAAATATTTTCCCTCCATGGGATGCCAAGGGAGATAGTTACCAACAGAGGATCACAATTCACAGTGAATAGGATTGAGGCACTTCTCAAGAAATATAGGATTCAACATCGAGTCACTTCTTCTTATCACCTGCAAGCAAGAAGGAAGGTTGAAATCACCAATAGAGTATTGGAAAACATTCTTACAAAGACAATGGCTAGCCACTTTCCTGATTGGGAAGATCGATTTTCAGGAGCTCTATGGGATTGCAGGACAACTTGGAGAAATACAATGGGATTCTCCCCATTTGAGTTTTTTTATGATAAGTGACCAATATTTCCGATTGAATTTGAAGTCAACACACTTAGTACTGTCGTAGAGGATGGTATGGATTTAACAATAGCTCAAAAACATCGATTGGAACTACTAAATGAGCTTGATGAAATTAGTCTCGAAGCATTGCAACATACTGATATTGTGCAACAACATGCAAAGTGGCATGATAACCTCATTAAAAATAAGTTGTTCCAGCCAAGGGATTGGACACTCCTATATGAATCCATATTTAAAGATTTCAAGGGAAAAAATTGCACTAGATGGTTGGGCCCCTATGAAGTGGATGCCATGTTCGACAATGGGACAGTAAAATTTATAACCATAGATGGAGAACATAACCCTTTTCTTTCCAATGGACATATTTTGTAGTTATATCATCATCTTCCCTTAAGGGAATCTTTCATCAAGCAGGTTTCTTCTAGCCCACACTTAGAAATGTTGCACGAGGAAGGGAAGGCCTCCACACACTCACCTCCATGACTAAAAAAAATAAAATTAATTAAAATAAAATAAATAATTTTTTGACTATGAAAACTCCTCAAGGGCGTAGTTAGACAGATGCCAGCTGAAAACCAACTTGTTGGCAGTTGGAATCTTCTTAAAAAAAAAAAAAAAATTAGTCACTCTTTCTTCAAAATAAAATATCCATGCTAAATTTTAAATCCTAGAACAATATGATATTTTTCTCTTCTTACATCAATGATGTTGTAACTTCTACATGATGTTGTTACTTGTCAATTAATAGAATGACCAACTGTTGAAAGTTATCCAAGTAACAACATGAGATAATGTTGAAACTTATCCAACTAACAACATGATGTATCAACCTGACAAAAATTGCAATAAACAACACCATTCAAGTTGCGTTGTTTCTTTCAAATTCTCAGTTCCATCATGACTAGTATGCTATTTCCAAGTTAAAAGAATGATTCTAGCATTCTCCACATTACTGTAGTTTGTTGTTTTCCATCAGACATCACTCGTCTACCAAATTTGTTTCCAAGTTCACCGCCAATTTGGGAGCTTCCACGAGTACTTTTCATCAACACCGAATCATCAAAAGTCACCATCATCCAGAATGAAATCATTGCATCACCATCAACAAAATGATTTTATTCCACTTGTACCACAATCCATGACCACCTATAGTAAGCCCAAACATGTACGACTCTACTTAACGCTTAATTATCACTTTAAATAATTGTAGTGCATGAATGGGATGCTACTTTCCCTACGAGTGGACATGGATGCCAAACCATTTTTTCAGGGGGAGGTGATGAATCCAATAACCACATGTTATTTTGACATGAATAAATCATATTACCCAATTAGGAATTGGAAGTGCATACACCTACCAAATTTAAAATTCAAAACTTTCCAAATTTGAATAAAAAGCCACTCCACCTTCGTTTTTTGCATGAACAAACTGAAATTGAGTCACAACCATAACATTGGAACAAGATAACCCAAATCTACCAATTGATTTGATCACAATTCATAGAAATGGGAGGGTCAGTAATATGACATGCATTAGAATATGTGGAACAATTGCAAAAAGACAGCAGTTTACTAGTTGTTCCAAAATGCAGGGTGGACAATATACTTTGAAATATTGCAGGGTTTTGATCCAAAAATAACATTGTAATTCACCCAAAACCTGATTGGTGAAAAATCCATGGTAAAGGGAGTATAATTTTCTATAACATAAGAAACTATAGCCAGGGTGATGGAGCTCCCACAAGAAGGTGAGCAATGGTTTGGTAGGAGGAAATCCATAGTGCATGCAGCCAAGGAATTTAGAATGGAAGGAGAAATCCTACAACATTGAGGGAAAGGATATGCGTGGGAGTCCCTTTCTTCCATATGGAAGGATGTGGGTCTATTCATCCAAAAATATATTACATGCGAGGGCCACTATCAGGTAATATTTTCCAATCATGTCAAGTTGTTATCGCATGGAAGGAATAATTTTTGTTTGAACATTCCATATTTCCTATGGAGGTATTTACAACTTATGGAATTCTTTTCTAGAGGTGCAAAGTACCCATTAACAACAATTAAAAACCATGGCCTGGTTAAACTATTGATTATTGATTCCCTGCAAAGCACTCAAATGAAATGGAGACAACTTCTGAGATCACTGAAAGAAGTTGTGGAGGAATAACATGAAGAAGTGGAACGGGGTGAACAAGGTGAGATGGAAACAAGGGATACAGTTGAAGCAGTAGAAACCTTGGAGAAAATTGATCAGGATGATGATCCCGAGGAAGTCGAATATGAACAAGGACCTGACCATTCCATGCAGTCACCTATGGACATTGATGTAGAATTAATTAGAAAGGGTCCTCCAAAAAGAGAATTGGAAACCATTTGTAGTTGAAGAAGAAAACCCTACAACACTTACCACGTTGAAGGGAAGGAAAAGATTAGCTTCAAAGTTTGTGGCATTCCTTCCCAAGTGGATAACAAGATCAATGGACCATGAACTAGTGATAGTGGAACCACTGGTCATCGCCCCCTTAGATGTTACATAAGAACCAACTTTGGGGTAAATTGGTGATACATAAGCTGTTACAAATAAGCTCGAGGAAGGAAACCCTCTTGTGGCTTCTTCTTAACCAATCACAACTAGTCATACAACTATTACAAAAGAACCAATAGTCAAATTAAAAGATAATGCTAAGGATTTATCTGGCTTAGAATAAGTGACTGCAGCTCCAGAGAAAATTACAAAGGATGCCATACCCATGACAAAAAAAATAGACATGGAAAAATTGATTGATGTAGAGGTTATCATACAAGAACCATCCACCGAAGAACTTGTTAATACTGAGCATGTTACACAAGAACCATGAATGGACAAAATGATTGATGGGGAGGCTATTACACAAGAACCAACCACCAAATATCCAGTCATTGAAGAACCAGTAAATGTGGAGGTTGTTGCACATAAACCAATCAAGGTAAATATAGAAGAAGGAGAACCTAGCACGATGGATGCCATGAAAGGTAAGAACAAATCTTCCTCTTTGGCTAAGAAAGTTGTGAAATTGAAGAAGAAAAAAATGAAACTGAGGCTGAAGATTAAGAGGATGAAAATATAGATAAGGGAAGCAAGATTAAACACTCTTGGTGCATTAAAGCCTTTAATAAAGTAACATCTCTAGAGAAAGAAGCGACTAAAAGGCCAAAGTAGGAAAACTATTTAGTGTGGGGAGATTATTTTTCACCTACATGGTATTCACCTCGAGGCATAAAGTTCAGGACAACATCTACACAGATAGTAGTGGAAATCAGAGAAGATGGAGTTTCTACATCTGAAATTCCTTCTACTATATTTTTACAGGCAAAGCTCGATAAGTGGAAGGTAGTGGAAATGCCCTATCAAGAAGGTATGATCTCTTTGAAGGAACATCGACAACTTGTTCGAAATATGGAGAGGAAAAGAGAATATGAACTAACTCTCTACATAACAGAAAAGAAACAATGGGGAGAATATAGGATTAAGTTAAGGGATGCAAAAGATCTAGTTAAAAAGTAGAAGAAAGAGAAGCATAAGCTAGGTTCATTTATTCAAGAATTGTTGAATCGTAGAATGGATTCTTCTGTGTATGCTTTGTTTCTCTAAGATCAATTTGTCCTTTTTATACTCACTACCATAACTAAGGATAAACCCTACCTGTTTACAAGTGTTAAATCCTTCTGGAAGGAATTTTATGCAGCTTATATGATAACACAACACTCTTTGTGTGAGTTTTATTTTCATAATTTTATCCTGCCATACGAAAGAGAGTTTAACCCTACACCCTACATAGGGGACCTTCAGCTGTGAGATTTAGTATCCTACCTATTGCATTAGGTTAAGTGGAAATTTTCCTAGGAGAATGTATAAAGGAACCAAACCACATGTGAGTTGAGGATTAAGGTAGATCTTGTTTTTGTAGAAGATGTTTTAGGGCTCAAGACTTAATTACCAGGTCCCCTGATATTTCAATGTTGTTGAAAATCTTCAGGCACAGGAAATTAATCAGTGTGTTGGATGTATCAATGACATAAGATTCAAGGCCTTGAAGGGACACAAAAGAATATGGGAACTATCTATAATGGAAATTAAAACCAGGGAACCCTTTGGGTTTCCAAATATTAGAAGAACCATGGGATAATTGAATAAGTACATCTAGTGCATTGAATAGAGAGGCCCTCGATGGATTTTCTTGAAGTTTTATTTTCCTCTAACATGGTTTACTATAATTAAGTATCACCCCATGTACGAATTGGAAATAATATAGAAGTACTAGGATGCAAACGTTAGGATGTTAGCAGAATTCAGGGCCCTCAAGGAAGACACACATGAGGCCTATCAACTTATAACATTGCATGAGACCTACTCTTGGGCTAATGAATATCTCAGATATAAATTGGTTGCATGATGACATGAAACAACACTAGTTGGGGGGAGATGTTGGGCCCATTATTTGTACCGTTTTTTCCTTCCATTTACCATGTTCTGGTGATTCCTTAAGTCATATTTTGCCCTCTTTTGATAACATATTCCTTGTAACTTCATGTTTTAACCCAAGGTACAACCATTTTTATGAATTGCATTATTTAAGTAGTAATATGGGATGTTAAGCATTTTCCTACTTGATTTCAGGTTTATTAATGCGATGCCTTGAAAGCATGTACTTGCAGGCTAAGAATAAATTGTGTTTATTTAGGATCTGATGTTTCTACTCCTTCACGAGCTTATATGGTGTCTCTTTTTTATATGTTGTTACTTATGGATGTTGTCACCCTTTGAGATACAATGTTTCCATAATCCTATTGGTACGTGAAAATTTGGTCTTTGATTGATGCTCAAGTATCGAAGCAGACAAACAACAAGGTGGAAAGGATGATTCATTAGAAGTAACATGAAGTACGAACTATTGCAACTATTCGTCGTTTTGATAATGTAACAAAATACTCTATTTTGTACAAAAATTGTAATAAAATGAATATGAAACATATCCTATGCTATGTATAGATTATATTTGATATATTATTTGTAAAATGTTGTTATTTAGAAATGTACAAATTATAGGAACCCTATCGGGGTTGATAAGTTGGAATAAGAGAGGAATATAGTGTGTAACAGGGGTTTGGTGAAATTGTTGTATCATCCCTTTTCTATAATAAGAGTATAATGGTTCATTCTATATGAGCATCAATTTGTGAGTTATTTTAGTAGCCTTGATTGGTGAAGGAATGGCCCCCTTCTCTAATTGGATGTTGCAATTCCATTTGTTTTATTAGGTAGATTCATTATAGTATATTTTTATGATTCTAAGTGATATTGTTCGATGTGGATTGTTATTATTTCTTGATCATTATTAATTACATGATTCAGTACTTGCAGATCTTGGTTGATTGATAGTAGTAAGGAAGAATCGTTGTTACTGTTGTTACTTCTATTGGTTGGAGTTTCATTGTGGTTTTGTTGCATCATTTGGATTCTTTGTTAACATATAGTCTTTCTTATTAAAATTATAACAGGTGTAATCTCTTTAAAATCGTTGTGAGTCTAGGATTCGTCAATATTACTATTAGATTGTTTTCTATTTTTCATTTGGTATTTCCTTTCAGCAAGAGTGGTGTGGATTGAGAGTGATTCTCTTTTCAACGAGTGTTGAATGAATCGAATGTGGTTCTATTTCTAATAAGGATTTGTTTGGATTCAGTGTGATCTTCCTTTCTTCATGGTTGTTTATAAGGTTTTATATATAAGTGTGTTTCCCTTCAATAATAATAGACCGATTAAGTTTTCATTCATTGCATTATCATTAGAATTACCAACACTATAGAGGAAATTGTAGCCTACATAGACTCTGCACATAACCTTGAAATAACAAGATGAACCATGGTTTGATAATTAATGTGATTTTTATTTGTTTGTCTCAGAAAGACACTTAAAATCCCCAACAAATGTTACCATCCAAAAATTGGAGGTGAGTAACCATATTAGAAACAACTTGATTTTTTAATCCTTTTATCGTTCTTTCTAACAAAGTCTTCTGCATAATCCTCCCCGGACCCTCACCCAATACTATGTACAGATAGAGGGACAAAGGGTCTCCCTGTCTGAGCCCCCATGACGGGTTAAAGGTTTTTGAGGGAGAACCATCTACCAAAATAGAAAAAAGGTTGAATAAATTAGAACTTTAATTCATTGGATCCATTCTTTGGCGAACTTGAATTCATCCAATATTTTCTAAATGAAATGTCAACTTATTTGATCATAATATTTTGACATATCAACACTCCATGCTTCTTATAAGTTATAAACAGATGTATAGTTTCATGGGATACTACTATGCCATCTAGGATTTGGCATGCCTTCCACAAATCCCCCTTGCTCCAGGGAGATGATGCCTTTAAGAAGAGGTTTGAGTCTATTATCTATTAGCTTGGATATTATATTGTACATCACATTCCAAAGAGATATTGTTCTAAATGTTTTGGCTATTTTGGCCTCTTTTTCCTTAGGAATAAATTTTATAAAAGTGGCATTGAAATATTGAAGAATGGATCTTGAGGATCATGATTCTCCCACTACATCCTAAATTTCTTTCCCCAGTATTTTCCAACATGTTTGAAAAAAATAGGTGGTGAATCGGTCTAGCCTAGGAGATTTTCCCGAGGCCATCTCCATCACTATATTTTCTACTTCGTCAATTGTTGACATGCTCATGAGGAACTGGTTTTGTTTTGGGGTAACAATCTTTGGGATGCATACCATGATTTTTTGAATGGATACTTTTCTACTCCCATTTGGTTCTGCTAGAAAATGTTGGAAGTGGTTCACCAGTTCATTCCTATCTCCTCATTTGTTTCCAATTTTTCTCCTGATGTCACTATTAAGATGGTTATCCTATTCCAATTCCTTCTTTGAAGTAGATATTTATGGAATAACTTTGTGTTTCTATCATCCTTCTTTAACCATCTTACTCTCGATTTTTGTTGCCACAAAATTTCTTCTTACTTATATCTTTTATTCATCTATATTCATACATCATCCTCCCTGTTCTTTTCCTCATCTGTCTGATCTCATGTTATCGCTTCATTTTGGATGGTAGACATATCTTACTCCATTCATCTCTTCTCTTTCAAAATATTTCTAAAGACCTCCTTATTCCAGATCTTGAATATCATGTTAACATGGTTGAGCCTGCTGAAATTAGTACATATTGGTTCCATATAGATCTGATTTTTTGGACCACCATTTTTCTATATTCTACATGAATTTCGGATGATCCATCCAAAATTTCTTGAAACAGAACGAATTTGGTTGTGGGGTCAATTTTCCTTCCCATGATAGGAGAATCGACCAATGATTATATCAATAGAAGGGGAGAACATCCTATGAAATAGCTTGTTGTCCTTGAAATATTATCTCATAAGTCAAGAATCGATCTAATATGACTGCAACTTATTTGTCGACCCTTATTCTATTTCTATAGGTGAATGATCCACTATTGGCTGGGATATCTGTTCGTATAAACTTCTCAATCCAGTCTCTAAACACCTCACTTTCTCCATCTAGTCTTCAAACTCCCCGTTTTTTCTTTTCCGGTAGAGACATGATTATATTGAATTTGTCTCTAATATTCCATTGTTGGTCATGAAACAAGGTCCCCAAGTAATTTAGGGATTCTAGTAATCCTCGCTTTAGCTAAGGCGATAATGGGCCATACACATTAGGTATGAAGCCTTGATATTGAGTACCTATCTCTTATAATTGAAGTGTTATGATTCTCGAGAGGTTGGAGTGGATATTCATCATCCATTTTGTAGGGTCCCACATGATATCTATCCCCCCTAAGGCTCCCTCTACTACTACCACTTCTATCTCATAACATTTCAAAAATTTATTGGCTATTTTTACAATCGTTTCCTTATCACATTTAGTTTATTGAATCATTACTACCTATGCTCTTTCTTGTGCAATTATTTTCTTATCATTATGTTTTTTGATGGGGAATTCAATCCTCTCACATTCCATGACACTAGCTTCATAATATTACTTTTGTTTGGGTTGGAAACATATTTTTGGAATACCTAGCATTTGTCATGAGTCCACTAAGTGTGCTCTTGTTTCCTCTATAACCTTTTTATATGGTTTTCTTCCCCACTTCATTTCTTCATTGGGGTTTTGTTTTAGGATTTTCAAGTGGTTGATCTTAACTCCCATACTTCCTGACACTACAGTTGGGCTCCCCGATGCTACTTTATTGCCTCTAGTTCCCTGCATTTCACTTTGTAGATTCCTTATTTGGCCTATGATCATGTCATTGATTTTTTGTTCTTCTTGCCCTTCCCTTAAGGATTTCATGTCTATTTCTACCTTCTCCAAATCCATCCCCTTGATGGTGTCTTCTTGAGTTTTCTCCCCTTGTGTTTCTTCTTGTTCTTCTAGATCTTTCATTTGATATTCCCCTTCTATCTTCTCCTCTTGTTGTAACTTTAGATCTACTTTCCTGTTCTTTTACACCTCTTATTTTGGTGGTTCTTCCATATTATTTGGTTCCTCCTAGGCTTGCCCAATGATTTCTTGAATACTTCTCTCCTCTAGTGATTTAAACATGTTCTTGCTATTTTCCTTTTCATTTTATATTGGTTTTGTTGGTTGTCTCACTGCCTTGCACTTCCCTTGGATCTTGGTAAACCCTTATGCATATGTTCCCTCTTGGGGTTGGCTAACCTCTGAATTTGTGTTTAAGGGACAATCCCATAATATATGGTCGTGGATATGAAATTTTATGCATCTGAAAGGTATATGTTCATAATTTAGGGTTTGGATCCATTCATTATCCTTGTATGACATTGTCATTGACTTTGAAATAGTCTCTACAACGTTCATATAGACATGGATCCTTGCATACAATGTGTATTTTTCCATCTTTGTGACCTATGATATATTAATGAAGTTTCCTAGTGTGTTCCCTATTCCTTCCAATGTTTCCATTTCCCATAATTCTTGCAGAAAAGAATACATCCTTATCTAGACCAGAGATACTATGAAGTCCTCTTTCTCTGGAGAAAATATTTCATTCATGTATTGTAAATGGAGGCCTGCTAAGTTGAAAAAATATGGCCCTTTCTCAAATACTTTATCTCTATCCTTGGGGTTAGAAAAAAATGATGTAAAGAATCCCTTGGACCCCAATTTTAAATCCACTTGTCCCTTAACTTGCCATTGAGAATTCACCCATGCCATTGGATATTTTTCTGATGGCCACATCCCCATAAAATTTCTTATTAGAGAATGATATTTCATCTTGTGAATATAGTTACCTATGCTAGGAGAGTTGACCTCGTACCTTGGATTTTCATTCATTCACGTATGACATCCATTCACTTTTATTTTGTCAACTCTGCTCACTCTTGGGTTTTTCGTATTGGTCGTACTTTCTGCTTCACCCTTTCCTACACCCCCCATTTCAGTGTCTTCTAGTTTCTTTCCTGACCTATCCAGTAGTGCATCTTTGAACATCAACATTTTTGCCAGTCCCTAAACCTTCCGTTGTGCTTAGGAATCTGCATTTCCTATCACTCCTAACATTAGCAATACCATTCCAGAAACTCTGGGTCATCCTTCATCTTCTTTCATGTACCCACAAAACCCTACACATACCAGGATTGTATGCTAACTTACTTCGGTCACCATTGCTCCTCAATCCATCAATATTATATATCTGTCAATTGGTTTTAAAATTACATGAACCATTAATAGTAGGAATTTTAAGAATTATTAAGATTATTTAATGTCCCTACATATGTAAGAGAAGCATGGATCCAAAATATTACCACAAAAAAGATGGACGAAATTAGTGGAAATTAATACAACTAATTTTATGTCGTGTCTTAGGTCCAAATTTTGTATCGTTCATAGTGTTTATTTCATAGAATGCTTGCATTGATTTTTTGGGATGGATTTAGATTTATTACTAGAGTAGATTTTAATTCCAAAAACCATTTCAACTATTTTGTAATAATGGAAACCTTTATGGACAAATTTTCATCTTAATTTGATCATAATAATGTTGAAAAGTACATCGAAACAACTTAATCATAAATGATATATGAAAATGATATCCTTTTACTTTTTCCATTTTATTATTAATCGTGTCATGTTTCAAAACCACATTAAATTGGGTTTTGTGACACCTAATTGACCTTGTCTTGTATGTCCTTGTATTTCCTTCTCTTGTGCTACCTTGCCTTGAATTTCCATGTCATCGCTAGCCTTGCCTTTCCTTGCTTTCTCTTTCCTTTCCATGTATTTCCTTATCTTTCCATGTCTTTCCATTCCTTTCTATGTCTTTCCTTTCCATGTCTTTCCATGCCTTTCCTTTCCATGTATTTCCATGCCTTTCCTTACCTTTCGTTTCCATGTATTTCCATGCCTTTATTTTCCTTTACTTGCCTTTCCTTGTCTTTCCTTACCTTTGCTTGCCATGCCTTGCCATGCCATGTGTTTCCATGTCATGTATATCCATGCCATGTATTGTCATGCCATACCTTTACAAGCCTTTCCTTACCATGCCTTGTCATGCCTTGGATTGCCTTGTCTCGCCTTTCCTTACCTTGACTTGTGTTTCCATTCCTTGTCTTGATATGTATTTCCTTGCCTTTCCTAGATTTTTATAGCCTTTCCTTGCCATGTATTTACTTTCCTTTCCTTGTCTATCCTTGAATTTCACCTAGCCATGTCTTTCCTTGCCAGTTATTCCATGTATTTTCTTTCCTCTTCTTGTTCCTTGTCATGTATTTCTTTTCCTTTTCTTGCCTTACAATGTCCTTGCCTTTCCATGTCTAGCCTTTCCTTTCCTTACCATTTATTTCCTTTCCATGTGGGCCATCCATCTCTACCATTACAAATAGGAGAACCCTCAGTCTCTATCTTTTCCATGACTAGTTTGGGTAGACTTGATACTTCCAAGTTTTATTCCCATATTAAACAACAAAGGGTCTTTGTTATGATGATCTTTAAAGTACACTAAACATAAAAATTATTGTTATGAAATAGGTTCAACATTAGGGCCTCCATATATATACTTATAAATACTACCTCATTAGCATCCAAGTCAAAAGCATATTCAATGTGATAATGTGGTGCATAAAGTGGAACATTCTATGAATGACCATATCCTCCAATTTGAATTCTATATCATGGGTGTTGGATTAGATGTTGTTTTGGATATTCGATGGTGTATTTTGGTAGGTAACTACTTTAGTAACCATTGTGAGGAATTTCTCTCTTTCCACCAATATGATCATGAGGTGACTCTCAAAGGACTTTTGGTCAAATCATGTGTGTTCATGATTTGGCCCATTATTTGTACCCTTTTTTCCTTCCTTTTACCTTGTTTTGGAGATAGCTTAAGTCATATTTTACCCTATTTTGACAATATCTTGCTTGTGACTTCATGTTTTAACCCAAGGTATAACCTTTTTATGAATTTAATTATTTAAGTAGTAATATGGGTTGTTAATTAGTTTCCTACTTGATTTGATGTTTACTAATGAGATGAATTATAAGCATGTACTTGTAGGTTGAGAACAAGTTGTGTTTATTTAGGATCCGATGCTACTACTCCTTCACGAGATTAGATGGTGTCTCTTTTTGATATGTTGTTACTTATTGATGGTGTCACCCTTTGATCTATGATCTTTCCAGAATCTCATTGATACGTGAGAATTTGGTCTTTGATCGATGCTCAAGTATAGGAGTACACAAACACCAATGTGGAAAGGAACGAGTCGTTGGAAGAAACGGGAAGTACCAACTGTTGCAACTATTCATGATTTTGATAATGTAACATAATACTCTATTTTGTACAACAATTGTAACAATACAAATGTGCAACATATCTTATGTTATGTATTGATCCGATATACTATTTGTAACAAGATATTATTTGGAAATGTATAAATGATAGGAACCCTCTCGGGGTTTATAGGTTGGCATAAGAAAAGAATATAGTGTGTAACAGGCATCTTGTGAACTTGTCGTATCATCCCTTTTCTATAATATGAGTATATTGTTTCATGTTATATGAGAATCAATTTGTGAGATATTTCAACAGCCTTGATTGGTGAAGGAAGGCCCCCCTTCACTAATTAGGTGTTGAAATTCCATTTTTTTATTAGGTAGATTTATTATAGTCTGCTTTTATGATTCTAATTGATATTGATCAATGGGGATTGTTATTTGTTCTTGATCGTTATTAATTACATGAGCCATTACTTGCAAAGCTTCGTTGATTTTTAGCAAGAAGTGAGAATCTTTGTTACTATTGTTACTTCTATTGGTTGGAGTTTCATTGTGGTTTTGTTGCATCATTTGGATTCTTTGTTAACATATAGTGTTTCTTATTAAATTTATAGTAGGTGGATTCTCTTTAAAATCATCGTGAGTATTGAATTGTTCAATAGTACGATTGGATTGTTTTCTATTTTGCAGTTGCTATTTCCTTTCAACAAGAGTGGTGTGGGTTGAAAGTGATTTTGTTTTTAGTGAGTGTTACATGAATCAAATGTGGTTCTCTTTCTGGTAAGGATTTTTTTGGATTAAGTGTGATCTTCCTTTCTTCATGTTTGTTTATAATTTTTTATATAGAAGTTTGTTTCCCTTCAAGAAGAATAGATCGATTGATTTTTCATTCACTGCACGATAATTATAATTACCATCACTACAGAGGAAATTTTATCCTTCATAGACTTTGCACATAACCTTGAAATAAAAAGACGACCCTTGGTTCGATAATTAATGTGAGTTCCATTTAGTTGTATCAGAAAGACATTTAAAATCCCCAATAGAGGTTATTATACATGAATTGGAGGTGAGTAACCAGATCATAATCAAATTGATTTTTTAATCCTTTTATCTTTCCTTATAAAAAATCATTTTGGATAAGCCTCCCCACATCCTCAGTCCATATTATGTACATATAGGGGGAAAGAGGGCCTCCCTGTATGAGCCCCCACGATGGGTTAAAAATTTTCGAGGGAGAACCATTTACCATAATAGAAAAAAAGGATGAATAAATTAGAACTTTTATCCACTAGATCCATTCTTCGACAAATCTGAATGCCTCCAACATTTTTGAAGGAAATGTTGGCTTATTCAATCATAAGCTTTTGAAATATCTAGTTTTATTAGCATTCCATGATTCTTATAAGTTTTCAGTGAATGTATAGTTTCATGGGATACTATTATACTATCTAGGATTCAACGCCCTTTCCCCAAAGCCCCCTTGCTCCAGGGAGATGATGCCTTCAAGAAGAGGTTTGAATTTGTTAGATATTATATTGGATATTATATTCTATATCATGTTGCACATAAATATTGGTCTAAAATTTCCATCTCTGTTCACCTATTTTTCCTTAGTAATCAATGCTATAAAGGTGGCATTGAAATCCTAAAGAATGGATATGGAGGATCGTGATTATTCCACTACATCCCAAATTTATTTCTCAAGTATTTTCCAACAAGTTTCAAAAAAATAGGTGGTGAATCCATATGGCATAGGAGAATTTCCTGAGGCCATCTCCTTCACTACCCTTTCTACTTCCTCCATGGTTGATGGTCTCATGAGGAACTAGTTCTATTATGGGGTAACGATTGTTGGGATGCATCCCATGATATTTTGAATGGATGTGTCTCTGCTCCCATATGGTTCTATTGAGGGGTCCTAAATCCCTTTGACTCAACAACATGAACCAAACCTGCCACCGAGGCCCAATTAGACTCTGCAACATTTAATAGTGGAATGGTTCTCTAGATCTTGCGATTCGGCCAAATAATCGATGGCCTTTATGTTTTCTCGTGAAGGCTTTCTCCTTCAGTTCGAACGTTCTCATTTTTGTGTTTTCTCTTAGGTGGGACTAATATAAGAAAAATCTAGTATAAACCAACTAAGTGACAAAGTGGGAAAAAACTTAACTACTAGAGAAGAGGTTGAGCTTGGGACAACCCTTTCACTCTAGCATGCAGACAATGATCACTTACCACAGGTCTAGCACTAATACGTTAAATGTGCGAGTATTCTAGTTATTGAGTGAGAAAAAATTTATCAGAAGAAAACATGCATGCAATAAACGATGGCAAGTAAAATAATTCACTCAACTCTGATCATCAATCACATAATAACACACAATGATTTATTTTCATCATTAAAGACAAGAAATGTAAAACATTGAATCAGATAACTTATCAACAGATTTAGTAGCTCTCATTACAACATCCATTCATGAGACAAAATAAAAAATAATTCTTCTCCACATCCAATCATACACACATTTGATGAAAACAAAAACTTGTCTCTGGTACCAAAAGGACTTCTCAATTAAAGGCAACTCTGAAATAGTTCTTAACAAACAAAAAATGAGGGTCTTGAAAAAAACCATCTATCTCTTGCTAATAGGTCGATCCCCCTATTTATAACATACTATTAACTAAAAATAACTACTAAAGTGCAACTAAGTGAAACAAAACTCGCCACATGGTGCTCTCTTCTATCAGTTTTTCTAAGAGTCATTTCAAGATATCACTTAAGTGGGTGAATATTCTCGTTCTCCGACCACTTGATGAATAGATCCTCACATGTGTTGAAATATGGGAATCTACGTTGTTCCTTTGGGGCCGAGTGAATCTCTCTTATTTCTATCGCTTGTGCTAGATACTTGACTATACTGGCACTTAGTTGTCGCAACATAGCCTGAGCTTTGATCGGGTGCTCCATAAACTTTCGCACCTGAATTGGTGTTGTGTCTATCACCTTTTCTATTTCTTCAGCCCATGATGAGTCTTTCTCAGCATGCGACTTGACTATTTCGCACAAGTTGACAAAGTCATCGGGTGTGACAAACTCGAGGAGTCCGATGTCTTTCATCACCTTATTGATATTGATCGATCTTTTCTCGCACTTGGTCCATTTTTCTTGGATTTCACGATGGGGTTCCTGGGACATTTTAACCCAATACTCGGTCGATTTCCTTATGTGATCAATTATGCTTTCCCTTAGCACTCGGATTTCGTGCTCTTGAAAGTCTCGACCCTTTTGCACCGTGATGATATAGTCGATTCTTTCCATGGCTTGTTTCACTTTCTTGTACCACCTCTCCACATTTGCGCCAACTCCTCTTCATCCCTTTTGTCTCTCTCTAGGGTGGCATCTGTGATTTCCATCCCTGCGCCGATAAGTTCAGATGTCTTAGGATGCTCTATGTTGATCAAGTTTTCCTCCATAGTGATGAGGATGGAGTGATCTAAAGTGATCCTCATCTTCTTGGTGGTTCTCTGGACAATAGCTTTCCTTTTCCAGTCATAAATGATGGCAAATATGTCGGCTACTTTATCCACGGGTCTGGGTATTTGTTGATCTCCCCAGGTGAGTGTATTCCCTAGACTCCTAATGGTATATACTTGTTCACGACTGGGTTCTTGAACTTCCTCCCTGGGTTCTGAAGGCCCAACTTCTGTTTGTTTCTCATCAAGGAGTTGAGTATCTATTGAAATTGGGGCATCGGGGGTAGGCTCGGTACTTACTTGATCATCAGTCGTTGAGACGTCAATTTCCTGCTATGTAGCTTCTTTATTTTGTTCGCCCGACCTTGGCCCATCCTTCAGATTGTCCACTTGGGTCTCCGGTGCATTAGGCAACTCAGTTTCTAAGACACTCTCGATTTCCGGTTCATTTTGTGGAAGATCCTGAATTTGAGCATCACGAACCGAGGAAGATGACTTATTTGGATCCTTTTCCTCTTCAATATGTACAAGGGTCATGAGAGATACTTCCGAGCTCTCATCATCATCATATATTTTTATCAATTCTCTTAGGGGGTTCGACACACTTTCTCTCCCTGATGTTCGGACTGTCTCTGTTTGAATTGAAATACCTGAAGGTGATTCGGTCGGTGGAATTCTGAATTCAGGGTCATCTAACCCGATAATTTCATCAACGATTATCAATTTAGGGCTGCTTGGGCCTATCTAGCTTTCATATGGGTTGTCAGTAGGGAGGCTTGTCATACCTTTGAGGTCTGGCTCATATTGAAGATGATCAATTATCCACTTCACCTGTTTTATCATGAGTAACCCCCTTTCTCACACGTCCCGAGTCATGGGTAAACTTGTATCATGCACCAGGGCTATCTGGGGGGCTTCTACTGTTTTGGTCGCTATCATTTCTTCTCTGGCCCTGAGGTCCCCTTGAGCCGATTTTTCTAGGATCATTTCCTATTCATCCAAGCTCATGGATTTGAACCTGGTCATTTTTGGGTCAACCATCCTTGCCACCACTTCATCCCAGTCTTGGGAATTTTCTGTGAAGTCTTCATATTCAAACTTGTCGTGGGCGTACAGCCAATAGGATGACACTTGCAAGCCATGTTTCAAGACCATATCCTTTGGGTCATGTTTGCGAAATCAATCAGTCTGGAATCCAAACTCCAATTGGATCAGTCCTTCTTGCTTGGCCTAAGAAGTGCCCTTCACCATGTATAACCCTACATGGAAACCATAAGGTATGAACATCCTTTTCTTGTCCTTGATCAGAGTGGCATTGCAACCTTGCAGGATGGTCTAGTAGCATATCTCCCCCACTACAATCCGGTCTGGGACATGCGCAGGCAGGATATGAGGTGCTTCGGTGGCCTCTAACACTCTGATGTAGGTATCGTGCTCATTGATATACCAGTGGACGACCTTTGATATCATCTTTTTGGAAGTAACTGATAATATCAGGCATTATTTCTTGAAAAGAATAAAGTAAATACGTGTGATGAATTCATTGCAGATGAGGGAGTAGGAATTTTTGTACCTATTCTCCCATAATATCCTAAAATATACATGGACCGGGAGTTCTACGACGTGCCAGCTGAGGTTCATGTCGATAAAGACGTTTCTAGCACACATGACATCTAGTAACTACGAAGTCATGTAGAAGGTTGGAATCTCTCCTTCTTTCGACATCTAATCATGTTGTATGAAGATGCTCATCTGCTTGGAAATGATGGCTCCCCAATTGAAGTCGCTCCCAGAAATGGCCACTGTGTAAGCTAGAGGCATCCATTCCTTTGAAAATCTAGAGCAATCTTTCTCCCCATACAACCGACAGATGAGAACCATCAGGTAGATGTATGGCTTCCTTAAGTTGGCAGTCTGGTACCAGCCAGAGGTCCGGTTGGTGTATTTTTTATCTTCTCTCCACCATGAGGCCATCACCTGGTTGGTGTCACAGCGCTCATAGAAGTTTACGACGAAATCAGTTGTCATTCTCTCCTCCGGGTCTCTAAGCTTGTAATACTTCTAGACTTCCATCGGAAGGAAAACCATGACACACCCACCATTGTCGTCATTGATTAAACACTTATGTGTGTTTGTGTGGTCAATGAGCCACTGTAGAAGTTCTATACAGGGAAACACAAGGGTCCTACTTGCTACCATGTGTAGGTACGACTGTCGAATGTTCGGGAATACTTGGTTGTCGAGCACTCTCACATCTGAATCACTGTGTGGGATGTACTCTAGGAATTCCTCTCAGATGATCTTTTTGAAGAGTGCTCGCCAATGTGGGAGTGTCGTCTTGGTCCCTTTGCTTTCCTATGTGTCTTCAAAGGTCGACAGTTGCATGAAAACATTCTTTGTATATGTATTAATGACTAGTTCTGGCCTCAAAATGTATTCCAACTGTTTTTCTACCCCTAGAGAAGACCCTTCTCCTACCTTTGGTTGTTTTAGCTTCGGCGCCCTTGGCGATCGCCTAGTGGTAAGATTTCTTGGAGGCATTGTTCCTGAAATCATGATAAATATTTTTAGAGACTGCATTCAAAGAAATACTAGATAAAATATATATATGAAATCTAAGAATGAAAAATCCACAAACTGGTACATACCTGTAAAGCTTGCTCAACCTAGTTATTTGATACTCACAGGATCTCTGCACCTTTCGAATTGCTCGTTTCACTTCTCTGGATGCTCTAAAATGCCTTTGCATGCAAAATTATTTCATTTACAATGGCTCAAGAGAATTTAAACCATGGGATAACTTACCATATCATATTGACCATTTAATTTGGGTGATGAGTGGAATTCAGACAAATCTTCCGCTGGATCTCTACAACTTGAATTCATTGTGGGTTGACGATGGAGGTGCGAAGGGTGATGTGGTCTATCGAAAATTTCAAATGGCTGTTTTGATTCGCATACGAAGTAGAAACTGATGTGATATTTGGTATTAATTAACCCCTTAAATGCCCAAAATCTAATCATATCTAGCGCTAAAACGTCCCATCGTGTAGCTTTATCAGTGGGTGGATTGGGGATCGAAGATGCACTGTGACTTTTTTCATTGATGTCCCTCGCAAAAACTCTGATGCTGATCAATATCATCGTACAGTGATGACATGGAAAACCTGACTCAGAGGTTTGACTTGGACCTAGGTAAACAAGAATGACTCGGGGTTGATCTAGACTATAGAGTTTCTCCAATCTGGAAAAGACATGTGGTGTTAAAGACTAGTGACTTAATTCATGCATGTTAGTTGGAGTTGGGGCTTTCTTCAAGTTGTGTTATAAAATAAACCTGGGCTCTCCAATGTTGAAAGGTATTGGGGGTCGGTGATCATGGATAAACCTATCACGTGTTTTTATTCGGATTAACTTCCTCAAAAACTCCCGATGTCAAAATGCTTTGGGAATCAGTGATCGGAGAAAAATATTTAGCATGGTCAGAATGTTCGTCGCGAATCAGTCTTCCCCAACTCAGACAAGTGCGAAGGGGATCGTCTATCAACGATGGCCGTATGTGATTTTTTCATGAAACAAAACTACCTTTCGCCAATACCGGTGAATATCGGTGCTCGACAACTGAGGTTTTCCAAGTGATTCTATTTACCTCTTAATTCCTTCCGATGCCGAATCTTGAGCGTGTCGGGTGAAGTGTTTTGGCTGTTGATCCCTTGTTTAATTGTTAAGCCTCTTTAATTCATGGGGTTTCATAAATTTAGACAAACCTGAATAGCTAGTTGGAGTCAAGAGGACAAGCATATAAAACATTTCTCAAAATGAAATTGAATTTAGACAGTGAAAAGATAAAGTGGTACCCAAAAAGTGAAAAATTGGCATAGGATTTTTAGGGTGTGTTGAGTTCTCAACAAATGCCAATTTACTAGGTGAAAGTAGAATCTTTGTTCCTCCCTTGGGCTCGACTGATGCAAAATCTGGTGAAGAACTTAATTGGTTTTATCAGAGCCCCTTTCACCCTTGCATTTGAAATTCCCCGGTTGACACATTCGGGCCTTCCTGTGGGGTTTTTAACCTTTATTCTTCCTTCTTTTCCTGTAAACTTGACTCATGACCCCTTTTGACAAGAGTCTAGTAAATCATTCACTGGCACTAGGCCTTTTTTTCACCCTTATTCATTTGCTACGGTGTTTCTCTATTGCCAGCGAGTGTCCATATCCCTGACGAAATCACCCCGACATCAAATACCTTTCTCCACTTCTAGCGAGCGTCCATAGCCCTGACTGAGATATCTGCATACCTTCTCCTACTATGCACTCATTTTATATAGTTGACTTTTATTTCGATAGAATGCCCTGAGTGAGTAGGAGAGGAGGAAGTCTGTTATTTTCAAAATGAGATGGTTAAGGTGAAACTCACTAGCTCTGTCTTTGAGGTGCATGTAGTCCATTCCAGCTTACCATATTTCCCTTAAGGTTTTACCATACCACTAAGTATACACTTCTGCATTTCTCCAAAGTTGTTCATCTACGCAAGCTAGATAAGGAATCTCTTGAAACAACCGTAGTTTCCTCAACGTTTCTTGTGTTTGTATGTGAGCGACGAGTTAGGAATAGAGTTTGTTATGTCGCATGATTTGAGGTCAACCATTGTCTTTCTAAAAAAAATATTTCAAAAAGATCATAAGCACAATAAAATAAAATAAAACAAAAAGTATAAATGCAAAAGGTAAATCGATGTATCTAGAATAAACACAAAAGTTTTTTTTTTTTTTAATGAAAATATTATTTTAGGGCTTGGCCATTTACTGGGAGAGCGTCAGGTCCCCCCCAAGATTATGTAGTCGATATGTGCCCAACCCAATCTTCTTGACCACCTGGAAAGGTTCGAGCCAAAGATTTTGAAACTTAGAATGCTTGCCTTTAGGCTCATTTTCCCTGTCCCACTTTAGGACTAGGTCTCCTACTTCAAAATTCTTCTCTTTAGCCTTATGCTTATCAAACCACATTTTAACTATCTTTTGGTGGGATATGAACTTTGATTTAGATTTCTCCCTTTCTTCTTCTAACATGAGCATGGTTTCAATTCTTTGTTGCAATATTGATGAGGGATTCCCTCTGGATTCCTGAGCAAGTTGTGGAAGATATACCCCATTCGGGAGAATGGATTCCTGGCCATATACTAGAAAGTACAAGGAATTACCTATACCTACCTTGGGTGTGACTATGTTGGCCCATAAATCATTATGAATTGAATTATTCCAATTCCTCTAGTTGTCTGCAACTGTTTTCTTTAATATTCTTACTAAGTTCTTATTAGTTGATTCTGCCACTCCGTTTCCTTGTGGATAATAGTTTTGGGAGTATCTAATTATGATTCTTTTTTCTAGAGAAAACTCTGTTAATAGGGTGGAATAAAAGTAAGATGGATTATAAAAAAAAAGGACAGAAGGGACACCGAACCTTGTGATTAATTGTTGTTCTATGAATTGGATTACCACCTTCTCGTTTACCTCAGTTAGAGGAATGGCTTCTGCCCATTTTGTGAAATAATCGGTGGCAATAAGTATGTACTTATGTTGTTTTTAAGAACTTGGTGTAATTTCCCCTATGATATACAAACCCCATTGCTCAAAAGGCCTAAAACCGGTCAACGTTTGGAGTGGGACAACTACTCTCTTCTCCCTACCAGTGCTTATTTGACAAGTTTTACAGTTTATAGCGTATGTGTGAGCATCCTTGAACAAATTCGGCCAATAATAACTAGCTCTCAATATCTTATGAGTGGTGGTGTTTCCTACAAAATGTCCACCGACAGGGCCATCATGGAGCTCCTTCAAAACTTTATCTGCATCTTAATGTTCAAGACATCTTAAAATTACCTGATCACAATTAACCCGGAAGAGTATCAAATTTATGAGGCTATATTGTGCAAATTTTAACCCGAGATCTCTCATTTCCCTAGGGTTTAGGTTTTCTTGGAAAGTCCCATGGTGCAGGAGATAAGTCAATTTCTCATACCAAGACTCTTCCCCTAGTTTAATGTATGAAGCTTCACCACACCATAATGCCATTTCGTTCTCCCATCTGGGGTCTTCGTTTACTTGGTCCTGAGCTTCAACTGCCAGTTTGCATAACCCTTGTCCTTTAACTAGTTTAGCAGGTTTTATATCTAGATCAAATTCTTGGACTACTTCCATACAGTTTCCTCTTCTTTCCCCCATCTCCTATTGAGTAAATAGAGATCAGACTGTAGGGTTAGGCACGATTAATTTGGTGTGGTTCTTGAGGATGTAATATCTGAAGTGTTTTACTACCTTGTATACCACATAGGCTTTCTTATCTATAGAAGGGTTATTTAATTATCCCCCTTGGATATTAGTGCTCATGAATGAAACTGAGGCCTCATTGTTATCATCGGCCTTTTGAGTCAATACTCTGACTAACGATTTGTCGGAGACAAAAATATAGAGGAAGAAATCTTTGTTAAAATCGGGACTTCGCAACACTAGGGATTGAGATATTGCATTCTTAATATTGTTGAAGGACTTCTTCCATTCATCATCCCACTTAAATTGAACATCTTTACGGATTATTTTTTGTAAGGGTTTGATAGTTTCCATGAAATTGGGGGTGAATTTCCTCACAAAATTGATTTTCCCGAAGAACAATTGCACAACTTTTTTTTTGTGAGGTAATGGAAGCTGAGATATAGACTTAATCCTTTCCGGGTCTATGCGGATGCCTGCTTGAGATATAATGTGGCATAACAACTTACCTTCCTCGACAAAAAAAATAGTTTTCTTAGGGTTTAAGGATATGTTGTATTTCCTACACCTTTCGAAAATATGGGTTAAATGTTGGATGTGATCTTTTATGTTCTTTGAATACATAGTCATGTCGTCCAAGTAGAATACTACACACTCGTTGATTAGTCCCCAAAATGCTATGTCCATATCCATATAGAAGGTCTCTCCTACATTTACTAACCCAAAAGGCATGTGTTTGTAAGAAAAGGTCCCCCACTTGGTTTAGAAGGTATTTTTCAAGTGGTCTTATTTTGAAACTAGAACTTGGTTGTAACTTGAGAAACTGTCTAGTAAGGAGAAAATCTCAGAGCCCGATACGGTGTGTAGGAGTTGCTCCATTGGCAGGACTGGGTAGTTGTCCTTTTCTAAATCTCTGTTGAGGTTTATGAAATCTACGCATATGTGAATCTCCCCATACGTTTTTCTTACAGGAACCACATTTTCTACCCACGCAAAGTGTCTAACCTAGAAGATAATTTTGGCATCTGAAAGTTTATTCAATTCCTAACACATGAGAGGTTCCAGGGAAGGGTGATACTTTAAGAGCTTTTGTTGGAAGGGTTTCACTTATGTTTTTAATGGGATAGTGTGCTCAATGGTATGGGTATCATACGTTTTCAGATCTCGGTAGGACCAAGCAAAAACATCTTGATATTGTCTAAAAAGTTTGAGATAAGCCTTCCTTTCCTCTTTAGATATTTTCTAGCCTAGGTTTATGTTTTTTGGGTTTTCCAGGGTTCCGAGATTTATAGTTTCAAGCATGGGATAGGAACTTCTGGTCTTCGCGTTTTTTGACCCCTTAAATCTTTCTTTTAGGTCAAAAAGGTTTTCTAAATTAGATATCCCCTTCGGTATCGTGTGAGACTTTGATTTGTCAGTCAATTGATCTATATGAGGGTTGGTTCCTGTTGATTGTTAATGGAATATTTCATCGTCAATATCCAGGTCTTTAAAATTGTCCTAATTGGTCAACAAGTTTATAATCTATCCATCTCCTTCAAAAACCTTTCAATTAGAAATATTGTTGGGCACCGATGGTTTGTAGAGAAATTCCATAGTAAACTGGGAGGCTTCATAATCTTCTATAGGTGATATCCTTGAAGTAGCGGTGGCTAGGGAATCAACAAGAATGTTCTTTGCTCTAGGAATCGTTGTAATGTTGAAAGCTTCAAAATTCTCTATTATCTCGTGCACTTCCTTTTGGTAGTTCTTTAGGTGCAGAGAATTGCAATGTGTAGTATTCCTTACCTATATGATGATGATTTCAAAGTCTCCGAAAACCTTCAATTATTAGACGTTTAGGTCTATGGATTTATTTAACCCTTGTACTAGAGCTTCATACTCGATGGTGTTATTTGTGCATTCGAACTCTAGTATACAGGACAAGAAATTTTGTTTTCCCTTCGGGTTAATGAGGATACACCCTACTCCCGACCCTTTTTGTGATTTAGATCCATTAAAATATAGGGTCCAAACTTGCGGGAAAAATGTATCAACTTCCTCTTTCTTGTTACTTTCCTTTTTTCCTCTTGTTTGTTATGTGATTTCTAATGAAGGTTATTGGGAGAAGAGGGTTTCCTCCACCGCCGTCGGAAATTCCTATCGAAAAATCATTTCAGAGTTTTGAGTAAGAGGGACATCAGATGAGAGAGGGGAGAAGTTCCTGAAGTAGGAATCACATGAATAATTGCCTAGCATAGGGAAATCTACCGATGAGGGTTTGTTTAGGGTTTCTAGGTCAGTGACATTATGTTTTAGATATATTTCTCTATCAATTATGATCATATTTGTGTGCCCCTTTAATGGTAGCCAAAGGTGTGCCCAGTCTGTACTTAAGTAACCGTTTAAATTCTTAGACCAATCTCATCTTAATAACAATCCATAGGCTTCTAGGATATCTACTACGATAATGTCAATTACTTGGACAAATTTAGGGTGAGTCGTTATTCTGATCATCACATATTTGAGTTCTCCCATGACCTTTACTTGGGTTATGTCCAGTTATATCACATGTTTATCACTTTTGAGGGGGATTGCGTTTAATGTTTTGCAAATAGACAGTGGCATAACATTAGAAGATGCTCCTGAATCGACCAATAAATTATGGAGGTTTCTGTTGAAGACTTCAAATGTTAAAAGGAACGGTGGGACAAAAGGTTTTCCATTCTTATCTTCAGAGTAGGCATTCGTAGTTGGTTTATTTCATAGATATGTGGGAATTAGATTTCTTCCCTAATCATTGCTTGTCATAGGATTTTCTACTGATTTCAAATCTTGTAACAAGAAGTCCTTTTGCAGAGGGATTCTACAGATTTCCATAACTGATATATTAGCCTTCAACTTCTTCAAATATTCTACTATGATGTAATCCATCTTGGGAAATTCTCATGTATGGATGTTTATAGGGTTTCTTCGGGGAGAAAAAGGTGCTTTCGGGTGATCAAGAGCTGGTCTCCCTACCGAAATTTGGGTTGTAGTAAGGTCGTTTGAGATAGATTGACCCCTACTTCGTGTTTCCACAACCAAGACTTCTGCGGGTGGTTCTTGAACCTCAAACAAGTCATTGGAAGGCATATCTAGGTCAGGATCCCATATCAACATGGTTGTTTCTTCTGGTGGAGAAATTTCTTCTTGATTGACAATATTCATTCTAGAGCCACTTTATTGTTCGGTCAGGGAGACTTCATCTAGAAACCGGTTGGCCATCAAATTCATGGCATGCACCCATTGAGGGTTGTCTCTTTTAGAGTGATTCTGTTGGTGATAAGTTTAGAAAGAGTCGGATGATACATTTCCCAGATCTATGTTTAGGTTGGTTGGGAGAGGTTCAATTGCTTTTAATGGTGGATTCATTTTAAATAAAGGATTATAGGGCTTCTGGCCTCTGTTTCCCTCCCCTGCACTTCTCTTCATGTATATGATTTCGTTTGATAGCTTTTTGACCATGCATTGTAGGTCCTCTATGTCCCCACTTCCCTTTTCAAGAGCTTGTTCTATTTGTTTCCCTAGGAGTATAGTAAGCAATATCCCTCTCCTAGGAGGAGGTTGAACTTCTTTCTTAACTAAGGAAACTTGGCCTTCTTTAAATCCCTTCATTTGGATCTCTATGTTGATTAAGGTTGGTTGTCATTGATGTCAACCCTTGAAGAAATCTCGGTAGAAAAAAGGTTTGGGTAATGGACCCAAGTTTGTTTGATGTAAATATGACTCATTATTGTCTTGTTATGGTTGATAATAAGTAAAAATGGATGAAATCCAAAGTGGTCCCCTTATGGTGAAAGACCTCATGGGAAGATGCTTTGTGGATTGAGCTATCCTAGAAGTATGGTTAGAAAACCCATGCTTATTTGTGGAAAAATGAGATGAACGTCAGTGAATTTGTCAATGAAACTATCCTATATGGATATTTCTTGTCATTCCATTTCCGTTGGTATGTGGAACGTCACATAACTCCTCACGGTTAGAGAGTTATGACCATGAGAAGTTGGAGAACCCAGGTTTGGGTAATGGACCCAAGTTTGTTTGATGGATAATGGTATGAATTTTGATATATTTTAAGGTAATACTATTCTATATGGATATTACATGTCATTCCATTTCTAGTGGTATGTGGAACATCACATAACTCCTCACGGTTTGAGAGTTATGGCCTTACGAAGTTGGAGGACCCTCATATGTCATCTAGAAGGCCCAAAAGGTCAAAGTAGTCAAAGTGGTTTAAGATATTTTAGAAGGTAAATACAAAATAAATTATTTAAATAATAAATTTAATGGATAAATTAGAAGTAGGTTAACCATAAAATAAGGAAAGTGGGCAAAGTGACCTAGAAGATGTTTTTAAGGAAGCTACTTGGAGAGTATAAATAAGAGGCAAGGCTCTCTCATTTTAGATCACACTTGGGAATATTGAATATCTATAGGTGTTTGAGGTAGCCAAAGGATATCTAAGCCTAATTTCTAAGGGAAGGTGAAGAAAAGAAGGTCGGAATTCAAGGAAGGATAAATTCTTTTGATGATACTTTCTAAGGTATGTTATTTACAGGTCATCTCACCATTTTTGCAATAATTTTTTTCTAGAATGATTCCAACCATGAGATTGATATTTCATTACGGAAACATATCCAAGTATATGTGGTAAAAAATTTCGCTTGTGGTTCGTTTTATTTTTAGAGTTACACTCCGTGGAAAATAGGGTCTGTGGCTAGTCTTGAAACTAGTCTAAAACATGTATTTCGGGTAAAAATGTCATAACTTATTCATAACAGATCCAAATTAAGTAAGACAAAAAAAATTGGTTATAGTATAGTATTTAGTATTATTTGTAACATTTTCAGATCAATTCAACAAATATTCCATGCAGGGCATGTTCTACAAGGTCGCTCTCTAGAATAAGCAAGAATTCAGCAAGGTATGCCATTTTTGCTACAAATCCTTTTCTGAGAGGTTAGAAGTAGTGAAACCTAGATGAATTTCATAAAACACACTAAATAACATTGTATGTCAATTTCATATCTTTATTCATTACAGGTACAAAGTTATGATTATTTCAAGTTAGGGTTGTTGACTAATCCAAAACTAGTCATGTGAGACTAAAGAAAAGTTTGATGAAAATGCTAGTCTCTTGTTGTTAAAGTTAAGGAAGGTTTGTAGTTATGTGATCATATACACCGGGTCTATTACACAATTACAAATGATATTTAGATGATTAAATTGATGAGGGTTTTGGTTGCAAAAGATTTTACATGTTGGGTACATAGGATTTGAGACAAGTAGTTGATGAGTTGGCTTATACATACATGGGAGACTGTATAGTTGATGATGTTGGTACATATTGATGAGTCATAGTTGATGAGTGGTTGACACACAATTGGTACATACTTAATTTTATGGTTAGGCACTTGTTTATGAAATTGGGTTGATTATAGGTTTTGGATACAGGGTTGGTGCATGGTTGATGCACTTGTTTATGTGCTAGTTGATTCTGGGTTGAAGTCTGAGGTTGATGCATGGTTAGGGTTTACAATGGTATATCTCATAGTGATAGTGTGACAATGGTTCATCGTTCTACTTCTACTTAAATTGTCACCCAGGGGCAAAGGCTGGTGGTTTGTAGCAGGGAGGGAACATACCTCCATTCCGGTCCATTCCGTCCTTCCATTCCATCCATCCATTCCATTCCGGCTCCTTCCTCATCCATCCATTCCATCCATTTCCATTCCATCCATCCATCCATCCGGCCATTCCATCCATCCCTTCCTTCCTTCCTTCCATCCATCCATCCATTCCCTTTCCATTCCATCCATCCGTCCATCCATCCATTCCATCCATTCCTTTCCGTCCATCCATTCCATTTTCCTCCATCCATTCCATCCATCCTTCCTCCGTCCATCCTCCATTCCATCCATCCATCCATCCATCCATCCATTCCATCCATCCATCCGTCCTCCAGCCATCCATCGTCCATTCATCCTCCGTCCATCCATCCATTCCATTCCTCCTGTCCATTCCATTCCATCCATCCATCCATCCGTCTCCATCCATCCATCCATCCGTCCATCCGTCCATCCGTCCATCCATCCGTCCATCCATTCCGTCCTCCATCCTTCCGTCCATCCATCCTCCTTCCATCCGTCCTCCCTCCATCCATCCATCCTCCAACAATTATCACTCCCATGAAAACCAGGATGCAAGTTGAACAAAGATGATGATTCAAAGGGATCACCACAAATCGAGGAGACATCTGAGGGTCAATGATTGGAAACCTACTATATGACAACATCTGGACTAGATGTAATGGGCGGTTGAATGACTCATGATTTCAAGCAACACCAAAATGAATCACATGTATTAGTGGTGTAGAGGATTTTCAGATATCTCAAAGGAACAAAGAGTTTGGATTATGGTATCAAAGGAAAGGATCTCTCACTTATTGCCTACATGGAGTACATATTAGACCGCAGGATGTATTGATGTTGATGAAGCATGATTAGACATCGTTCTACTTGGGTGAGTGTTTGATATCATGGCTTAGAAAGAAATAATCATCAATATATATATATCGATGAGTATATATTGCAGCAACATCATGTGTACACATGTTCTTTGGATGAAACAAACTTCGACGGATATGTTGAGTATGATGAGCCCATTCAATCTAGTGTGATAATACAAGCACCATCAATATCTCAAAAGATGGGTGATTCAATCAAGACAAATCACATTCCAATAAAGTATCTTTCTATGGGAACAAGTTAGAAAATATATTCGAGTTGAGTATGTGGGCACAAAGAACAAGTGGTGAACATCTTTACAAAACCCTTCCATGGGAAATAGCCGAATTATCTTAAGCCGAGACTAGAGTTTTTCTCCAAAATGAATGATTTTGAATGTATCTTATATGTCTTAGATGTACGAGAGGAAGCACCATAAAGAGGAACCAATTCGGTCGGAAGCCCGATGGAAGATACCCTCCATTGATGACAAAGGAGGCAGAGATTCATCGCTATGGAAGGAATGAGAGACACATGGTTCAGAGAGGGAGAAATGGTCATAGAGATGCAGGGACAGAGGCGGAGGCATGGTTCTAGAGGGAACATGAGTGATATGACTTGATATTGAATGACATAATTTAAGTTTTGCATCGGGAGTGTTTCCATCAATTCCAAAGGGATATTGTTGATTAAGGTTGGTTGTCATTGATGTCAACCCTTGAAGAAAGAATGATAGCACAAAGCTTTGGGTAATGGACCCAAAGTTTGTTTGATGTAAATGTGACTCATTATTGTCTTGTCATGGTTTATAATAATAGAGGTACAAATGGATGAACTCCAAAGTGGTCCCCTTATGGTTGAAATCCCTCACACGGAGATGCTGGTTGAGTTATCCTAAAATTATAGTTAGAGAACCCATGCTTTTATGAATAGTAGAGATGAAAGGTTAGAGATTTGTCAATGAAACTATCCTATATGGATATTTCTTGTCCCGCCATTTCCATTGGTATGTGGGCGATCCGCTCCTCCACCAGTTAGAGATTTATGTGCATGTGAAGTTGGAGAACCAGGTTTGGGTAATGGACCCAAGTTTGTTTGATGGATAATGGTATGTGTTTTGATATATTTATGGGTGATACTATTCTATATGGATATTACATGTCATTCCATTTAAAGTGGTATGTGGAGCGTCACACTTAACTCCTCACGGTTTGAAGTTATGGCCTTCACAGAAGTTTGAGGACCCTCATATGTCATCAAAGCCCCAAAAAGGTCAAAGTAGTCAAAAGTGGTTTAAGAGATTTTAGAGGTAAATAATGGTGGAAGTGATGAGTGTACTACAATTCAAATTTAAAAAAATATATTATTTAAATAATAAATTTAATGGAGAAATTAGAGTTAATAAATTTAATGGAGAAATTAGAAGTGGGTTAACCCTAAAATAAGGAAAGTGGGCAAAGTGACCTAGAAGATGTTTTTAAGGAAGCTACTTGGAGAGTATAAATAAGAGGCAAGGCTATCTCATTTTAGATCACACTTGAGAATATTGAATATCTATAGGTGTCTAAGGTAAACAAAGGATATATAAGTAGAATTTCTGAGGGAAGGTGAAGAAAAGAAGACTGGAATTCAAGGAAGGATAAATTCTTTTGATGATGTTTTCTAAGGTATGTTATTTACAGGTCATATCACCATTTTCGCAATAACTTTTTTTCTAGAATGATTAAGACCATTAAATTTCTATAAAATTGAGAAAACATATTAAATTATCTGTGGTAAAAAATTTAGCTTGTGGGTCGTTGTATTTTTGGATTTACACACCATGGAAAATAGGGTTTGTCGCTAGTCCTGAAACTAGTCTAAAACAAGTGTTTCAGGTAAAAACGTTATAACTATTTCATAACAGATCCAAATTCAGTAAGAACAAATTTGTTAGTTACAGTATAGTATTTAGTATTATGTGTAATATTTTCAGATCGATTCAACAAATATTCCGTGCGGGGCATGCTCTACAAGGTCACCCTCTAGAATAAGCCAGAATTCAGCAAGGTATGTCATTTTTTCTATAACTACTTTTCTGAGAGGTTCCAAGTAGTGACACATGGAGGAGTTCCATAAAACACACTGAATAACATTGTGTGTCAATTTCAGATATTTAATCATTACAGGTACAAAGTTATGATTATTTCAAGTTAGGGTTGTTGACTAATCCAAAACTAGTATGTGAGACTAAAGAAACGTTTGATGAAAATGCTAGTCTCTTGTTGTTAAAGTTAAGGAAGGTTTGCAGGTATGTGATCATATACACTAGGTTTATTATAGAGTTACAAATCATATTTGGATGATGAAATTGATGAGGGCTTTTGGTTAAGGTACATGTTGGGTACATGGTTGAGACAAGTAGTGGATGAGTTGGCACATACATGAGGTGTATAGTTGATCATGTTGGTACATATTGATGAGTCATAGTTGATGAGTAGTTGACACATGATTGGTACATACTTGGTACATGGTTGGTTGCACTTGTTTATGGTACAATTTGATTACAGGTTGTTTGGTATAGGTTGGTGCATGGTTGATGCACTTGTTTATGGTACAGGTTGATTACAGGTTGAGGTACATGTTGATGCATGGTTGATGAATGGCTCAAGTTTATTCGTACAGGATTACATCGGTATATATCACAATGATAATCTTACAGTGGTTCCATCATTCTACTTTTACTTCAGGGTGGTTGGACGGGGCAAGGACAGGTGGTTGTAGCCACCTTCCGGTTGTATCCAGAGAACAAAGGGGGTTGTAGCCTCCTTCTAGTTGTATCCAGAGAATTGGGGAGTTGGATCTTCCCTTAGGTCGTATTCTGAGAAACTATGGGGTTGGAGCTTCCTTCCAGTTGCATCTAGAAAATAAAGGAAGTTGGTGCTTTCAATGAATGTAATTCTTCAAGACATATAAGAAAAATCATTTTGTGGTTTTCTCCCACTTTGGGTTTCCACGTAAAACACTGGTGTATTGTGTATGTGTATGATTGTTCATTTGTTCATTGCTAATTATTGGATGATAATTCTACATTGATATAAAACTTGGATTACTTGGTTTAAAAAGGATTACAAAATATCTATTACTGATTCACACCCCATCTCAGTAATCCAACACTCTATCATTTTGGCTTCTTCAAAATTCTCAGCTAGGGTTGGTTTGGCAGCCCTCTTCACAAACATGGAAATAGAAGCTGGGAGAGAATTAGTGTATACTTCGATTTGCAACTCCTGAGTAGGTTTAGCCTCGGGTTGGAATTTGTTTAATATTGTGGTGAATATTTGATTAAAGTCTTTGACCCTTTCCTTCGAACTCATGGTGGCGGCGAACAAATCAGCCATCAAAGCTCCTGTAGTAGTTTATTCTGCAAATTTATCGATAAATTCCTTTTGAAACTTCGTCCAACTGGTTATGGATCCTATGGGTAAGTTAAAATACCACGTGGAGGCTGAATTCTCGAAAGTGTAGGGGAAAAGTATGCAAACTACGTCTTCATGTTGGACATTCATAAGTCTGATAGCTAGTATGAATTTCTTGATAGGGTCTTTAGGAAATCCTGAGGTTTCAAGTTCAAATTTAGGAAGTAACTTCGTTGGGTGTCAGGGAAGGTTATGTACCCATCTAGGGATGGCCAAAACATCTCTGGCCAACCAAGGTTGATTATTCTGAGGTGCGTTTTTCCTTTCTTCATCATGGTCATGGTTATCTTCCATGTCTTCAGATCCTAAGTTAAACCCTTCTTCTTTTGAAAACTCGTCGGGCTCGGAGAAGTTATCGACAGGTGTTTCGGGTATTAAATTAAGATGATGTTTGATTTCGGTGAGGGAGAAATCTATTATGTCTTCTACTGTGTGCACGAAAACCTGCTCTGGGGATTCAACCACTGGGCTGCTTATTTTTTTTCTCTGAGGAAGTAATGAAGCTAAGGGCAATGCACCGATCTGTTGGGTGCAAGCTCTTGTGATTCTTCTAAATTGGTTCAATTCCTCATGAGGAAGAGCGCAGGGTATGTAAGGGAACACTTGTTCTTCCTCGTGCTGGGGTGAGTTACCTTTTTCGGGAGTACTCAGTGTGTGTGGGATGTCTTGGAATTTATTAGCCATGCATGTGGGTTGTTTTGAATCTATAGGTTGTCTAAAATATTATGTGAAATATATATTCAGCCATTCATTCTTCAAGCCCTCCTTCTAGTGCCAATTCTTTTGAGGGAGGCTAAATCCCTTTGACTCAACAACATGAACCAAACCCACCACCAAGGCCCAACTAGAATGTATAGATGTTAATAGTGGAATGGTTCTCTAGATCTTACGATCAAAATAATCGATGGGATTTACGTTTTCTCGTGAAATATTTCTCCTTTAGTTCAAACATTCTCATTTTTGTGTTTTCTCTTAGGTGGTATCGATATAAGAAAAAGGTGGTATAAACCAACTAAGTGACAAAGTGGGAACAAGCTTGACTACTGGAGAAGAGGCTGAGCTTGGGATAACCCTTTCACTCTAGCATGCAGACAATGATCATTTACCACATGCCTAATACTAATGCATTAATTGTGCAAGTATTACAATTACTAACTGAGATACAATTTATCAGAAGAAAACATGCATGCGATAAACGATGGAAAGTAAAATAATTCACTCGCCTCTATTCATCAATCACATAATAACACACAACGATTTAGTTTCATCATTAAAGACAAGAAATGTAAAACATTGAATCAGATAACTTATCAACATATTTAGTAGCTCTTACTCATTACAACATCCATTCATGAGACGAAATAAGAAATAATTATTCTCCACATCCAATCATACACGCATTTGTTGAAGACACAAACTTGTCTCTAGTCCCAAAAGGACTTCTCAATTAAAGGAAACTCCAAAATAGTTCTTAACAAACCAAAAATGAGGGTCTTAACAACAACCATATACCTCTTCCTAATAGGTCTATCCCCCTATTTATAACATACTATTAACTAAAATTAACTACTAAAGTGCAGCTAAGTGAAACAAAACTCGCCACATGGTGCTCTCTTCTATTAGGTTTTCTAAGAGTCATCGCAGGATATCACTTAAGTGGGTGGATCTTCTCGTACTTCGACCACTTGATGAATAGATCCTCTCATGTGTTGGCATACGAAAATATATGTTGTTCCATTAAGTTTGATTCAATCTCTCTTGTCTCTACCGCTTGTGCCTGATACTTGACTATACTAGCACTTAACTGTTGCAACATAGCCCGAGATTTCATCGGGTTCTCCATAAACTGTCGCACCTGAACTAGCGTCGTGTCTGTCATCTTTGCTATTTCTTCAACCCATGATGAGACTTTCTCAGTATGTGACTTGACTATGTCACGCAAGTAGACAAAGTCATTGGGTGTGCCAAACTCGGGAAGTCCAATGTCTTTCATCACCTGATTGATCTTGATCCATCTTTTCTCGCACTTGGCCCATTTTTCTTGGATTTATCGATGGGGTTCTTGGAACATTTTAGCCCAATACTCAGTCGATTTCCTTATGCGGTCGATGTTGCTTTCCCTTAGCACCTGTATGTCATTCTCTTCGGCATCTCGACCCTTTTTCACCGTGTTGATATAGTCGATTATTTCCATGTCTTGTTTCTCTTTCTCATACCACCTCTCCATATCTTTACACGTGGCCAGCACCATGAGGGTGTCTTCTTGCAACTCATTTATCCTTGCAGTGAATAGGTTTCATTCATCTATAAACTTGATGTAGGCCTCCTTGTATTCGCTCCTTTGTTACACCACGACCTGTGTGGTGTCCTGGTAATATTTCGCCAAGTGGCGCAAATGTTCCAATTCCTTTAAATCATGAACCATCTCCTCTTCATCCCTTTTAGCTCTGTTCAGGGTGGCATCTATGATTTCCATCCCTGCACTGATAAGTTCAGACGTCTTATCATGCTCTGTGTTGATCATGTTTTCCTTCGTAGTGATGAGGATGGAACGATCTAAAGTGATCCTCCTCTTCTTGGTGGTTCTCTAGATGATAGCTTTCATTTTCCAGTCATAAACGATGGCATGTATGTCGGGTACTTCATCCACGGGTTCGGGGATTTGTCAATCTCCCTAGGTGAGTGTATTCCCCAAACTCTCAATGGTATATACTTGTTCAAGACTGGGTTCTTAAAACTTTGTCCCTATGTTTTGAAGGCCCATATTTTGTTTGTCGCTCATCAAGGAGTTGAGTACCGATTGAAATTGAGGCATCGGAGGTAGGATCGGTACTTACTTGATCATCATCTGTTGAGATGTCGATTTCCTGCTGTGTAGCTTCTTCCTTTTGTTCGCTCAACCTTGGCCCGTCCTTCAGATTGTCCACTTGGGTCTCCGGTGCATTAGGCAACTCAGTGTCTAAGACACTCTTGATTTCTTGTTCATTATGTGGAAGATCTTAAATTTGAGTGTTGGGAACTGGGGAAGATGACTTCTCTAGCACCTTTTCCTCTTCGATATGTATAGGGGTCACGAGGGACACTTTTGGGCTCTCATCATCATCATAGATTTTTATCAAGTTGCTTAGGGGGTTCGACGCACTTTCTCTCCCTGATGTTTCAAATGTCTCTGGTTGAATCAAAATACTTGTCGGTGATCTGTCCAGTGGCGTTGTGAATTCAAGGTTGTCTAACCTGTTAATTTCATCAACGTCTATCAATTCAGGGCTGCTTGGGCATATTTGTCTTTCATATGGGTTGTCAGTAAGGATCCATGTCATACCTATTAGGTATGGGTCATCTTTCACTTGATCAATTATCCACTGCGCATGTTCTATCATGATTAACCCCCTTTCCCATGCATCCTGAGTCATGGGAAAACCTCTATCTTGCACCGGGGCTTCTGTTGTTTCGTCTTCTATCATTTATTCTCTGGCCCCGAGGGCCCCTTGAGTCGATTGTTCTAGGATCATTGCCTGTTCATCCGGGATCATGGTTTTGAACCTGGTCATTTTAAATTTGACCATCCTTGCCACCACTTCATCCCACTCCTTGGCATTTTCTGTGAAGACTTCATCCTCAAACTTGTCGTGGGCATACAACTAGTAGGATGACACTTGCGAGGAATGTTTCAAGACCAGACCCTTTGGGTCATGTTTGCAAAATAGGCCGTTCAGGAATCTGAAATCCAATTGGCTCATTCCTTCTTGCTTGGCCTGAGCAGTTTCCTTCACCATGTAAAACCCTACATGGAAACCATAAGGTATGAACACCCTTTTCTTGTCCTTGACGAGAGTGTCGTTCTAACCTTGCAAGATGGTCTAGTAGCATATCTCCCCCACTACAAGTCGGTCTGGGACATGCGTAGGTGTTAGGACCACACAATGTACCTTTTTGCCTATACTTTTTTCCACTATTATACTCTTGATCACCCATATTTAAACTCATACTATCACTTTATCTGATCATTCCAAAGGTATACAACGTCCCTTCTCATGACTATACATTTAATCTGTTTTGCATAATACTTTACATCACTCTCGTACTTAACCATTGATTAGAAATGCATAAGTGTTCAAAACTGCATATTAGCACTTGAGGCCTATTGCTGAAACACATAATTGTCCAAGGTCGTTGTTGCTGAAACACAGAACTGTCCAAGGTCGTTGTTGCTGAAACACAGAGCTGCTATACAGCCCAAGGTCGCAGTTGCTGAAACACAGAACTGATGCTGAAATACAGAGTTGTCATACAGTTCGAGGCCACTGATGCTGAAACACAAAGCCGTTACACAGTCAGAAGTCGCAGATACTGAAACACGGAGCTGTTACACAGTCCAGAGTTGCAGATGCTGAAACACAGAGGAAACCGCCAGGACCGACGATGTTGAAACATAAAGGAAGCCGCTATAGTCAGCGGTCAACAAATCTATAACCGTCGCTCCTAAGAATGCCGACATAGTCAGAGCGCAATTCATGTGGCTGAAACAACCCACAAATTGCGATGCTGAAACAACATCAGCAACAACGGGAAGAAGCTATTACACTAGTCGTAACAACAATACCTCATCCAGCTCCTGTAATAGCATTTCTGTTGCGTAATACTAGGACATCCTGTTCTGGTTTAGAAAGAAGATCCGACTAAAGATAGGACTCAGATACACATTGTAATTTTTGATATATTGTGTCGAAGCGATTCCCTCTTTAAATAAAGGGGAAATCACCATTCGAAGGATCCAAGTTTTAGGTATTGAAAATCTTCAGACGAGGGACGTATTCTATTTTCCAAATTGTAATGTGATATTTCAATAGATGAATAGAAGACTGCTTTGAGTATCCTTCTCTAGCTTTTTCGTTTCAGGGGAATCTTGTGAGAAGGGAGGGCCCACCTTCATCACAAGATTCACCCATTAGTTTAGAAGTGTGTTAGTACAATTTTTGTTTATGCTTTGATTAACTTTTGTTTGCTGAAACACTGCTTTTAATGAATTTCGCTTTGCTGAAACACTACTGACTCTGTCTTAGTTTATTGAATGAAATGCGTAATTCTTTTTATCAGCAATCCTGTGTGATGATTTTATGAGTCTAGCCAGGGACTGGGTTAAGGGTTCCTTCTCAAACAGGAAGGAATCGGAATATCCTGTCCTCTGTAGATTTCATTTAATTCTGCAAGTGTGCTAGCCAGAGAATTGGGTTAAAGGTTCCTGCTCAGACAGGAAGGAATCGGAACATCCTGTCCTCTGTAGATTTCATTTAATTCTGCAAGTGTTCTAGCCAGGGATTGGGTTAAGGGTTCCTGCTCAGACAGGAAGAAATCAGAACACCTTGTCTTCTGTAGATTTCATTTAATTCTGCAAGTGTGCTAGCCAGGGATTAGGTTAAGGGCTCCTGCTCAGAAAGGAAGGAATCAAAATATCTTGTCTTCTATAGATTTCATTTACTTCTGAAAGTGTGCTAGCCAGGGATTGGGTTAAGGGTTCCTGCTCAGAAAGGAAGGAACCAGAACATCCTGTTCTCTGTAGATTTCCATCATTCCTGCAGGTGTGCTAGCCAGAGACTAGGTTAAGGGTCCCTGCTCATAAAGGAAGGGATCAGACTATACTGTTCTCTGTAAACCTCAATTTCACAAGTGTGCTAAACAAAAATAAGGCTTAAGGCTCCTGCTTGGAAAGGAAGGAACTAGATGGCCGTGTTCTCTGTTAGATAGAGTTAATTGTCTTCTGCTTACTGTTTTCATGAAAGAGTGTTAGTACTGAAGTCTCTGTTTGAGAGTAAGGGTCCTATTCTCTGATTGCAGAATAGTTGTTCTTTCCCATTGCAAGTGTATTTTAATGTAATCCAGGATTCTTAGATTAATCTTTAAAGATCTGCAATAAGGAAGTTACTTTTCTGTGATTTAATTCAGAACTTCAGTTTATTCAAGCAAGTGTGATTAGTATAAGTTTCTTTACTACAATACTAAGTTGCTTTGGAATTGAGCATATATAGTGCGTGGTTATCTTTGAAATAAAATACTTCCTTGGGTTGATAATTTATGTTTCACTTGATTGTTTGAATCAATTAAGCAATTATAGTGACCAACATTTTGGCGTCGTTGCCGGGGAAGATAGCTATAGATTTCAAAAGCACTTGTGATTTCTTTTCTTTAGATAAAAAAAATGCATGAAAAACCCCAAGGACACTAACCCTACAGGTGGCAAGGGAAAAGGAAAAGGAGGAAGAAAGACTTACATTGACGAAATTTTATCAAAGTTTGAATCTGCTGCTCAACAACCAAACCTTCAAAAACAGAATTCCCAGCCTTTATTTCGAGCAATTTTTGGAACAAGGAAAGAAGTTTGGAGTCCAGAGACAGTCCAGAAGCCAGTAGGAGACATTGAGGACAAAGAAAGTGCAGCAGGGGAGCAGACAGAGGAAAACATGGATGAGTACAATGAACAATTGCATCATGAAGAACAGGTAGATCCTGAAGGAGAGGTAAAAGATGAAAATTATTTTTCTACATTAGGATTTCCTATTGGTGATCTCCCTAGAGGAGCAGACCCCATGAAAAACATTCCACTCTCAGCATTGCCTAATTTTCATGGTTTATCTTCAGAGGATCCTGATGAATTTCTGTTTGAGTTTGATATATTATGTAGAAGCTATGATTACGTTTCTAATGCTCAAAAACTGAAGTTATTTCCA
>SNQJ01S0001146.1:436363-450156 GCA_010110895.2 Picea sitchensis | reverse complement strand
AGAGAGAGAGAGAGAGAGAGAGAGAGACCTATTAAATCTAATCTCTATCCCAAGAGAGGGAGAGAACAATAGTTACAACCATAAGCATTTATCCGAATGAAGTGTCCATATTGTTATCACCTTGTAATTTCCCCAGCTGAGGAGGAAATTGGCAGGGGTAACCAAAAAACCACTTCGAGTCAGGGATCTAGCCCTCCAAGACTCAGAGAGGGATATCTCTATCAGAATTAGATTTGTTTGAGCATGGATATTAGGCTAGCTATGAGGATAGAAGATTTGTTTTTAGAGTCTCTGGTTGAGACAACAAAAGGGGCCATCGAGAAAAATGGATTCAAAAGTTAAAGTGTTCAAATGAATGGATAACTAAGACAAAAATGTAACCAGGTAGGGTAATCATGTCAGTGGATCCTTTGAGCTTATACAATGGGAAAATGATGCAGGAGCATCGTAAGAAGTCAAGCGAGCGTGAAGGCGGAAGACAGTTGGAAGACCACCAATGCATGTTTTGAAATATTTTTGAAACATTAATGTAATGGTTAAAGGAAAGTGTACTTGCATATTGTAAATAGATCATGAGTGATTTGCTCTCATCTGTACAACATTAAGGCATTTATGCATAGTTAATAAAAGTAGGTAGATTTAAATGATAGATTTGACAGTTTTAGGAGAAGGGGGGGAAATGGATATAGACACCCTCGCCTTTGTATCATTAGTTAGTTGTATCATTATCATAGAAAAGAAGAAGAGAGCTATAGAGAGAGTTGTAGAGAAGAACCCATGTACATAAGATTTTGAATTAATATATGGAGCTTTGAATCAGACTCACAGTGTTATGATGTTTTCTGTGTATACATGATGAATGATATGCTTATGGTTGTTTATTCTCTCTGTTATGCATTTGCTTTAATGCTGTGTGTATGTATGATTTCATGTTGAATGTTTGAAATCCGAGTGAGAGAGAAAGAGAATGATTTTCAATTGTTTCTCTTCCTGAGTGAGAGAAGTTCCTACAAGGAGTGCGTTGACGAAGGTTCAGAGTTTATCTATGAAAGTTCAGGAGGGATACCATTGTTCTCATTCCAGTAGAAGTGCAAGTGAAGCACAGAAGATGTGCAAGGTGTGCGCAGGCTGGTTGAAAGCTCAAAACTTATCAACCAAGGGGAGAGTTGAAGGACTGTTGTTGCAAGGAGTGCACAGAGTCGAAATAATCAATTACTTAGAAGTATTTGAAAGTCTGCCGCAAGGAGTGCGTGCAGGGGTCCTCTTGTGACTTGAGTAGCAAGTAAATCTCAAGAGGGTTAATGCCGTCAAAGTGTTCAAAGGAGGATGGAGATTGAAATACTTCTAAGGGAGACGAGGGTCAAAGTCATCCAATGGAAGTAAAGTTCATAAGGAAGAACCTTGGTTTATTTCGTAGAAGCTACCGAGGAGCAACGAGTGGTCAAAATTCTTTGTGGAGAATTCACGAAACCATGAGGGCCGTCGGATCCCGAGAAGTTGCAGGGTGGTTAGAGGCAGGAGAACTCATCACTCTAGGATCCAGAATCAATGTGGACCATTTATTGTGTTTTTCACAAGCCGTCATATCATTTCGTCATTTTAGGGATCTTGCCGACAAGGACCGGAGCGCAGTGGAACGAAAGTCCCAAAGTCGCAAATTGCGACAGGAATTGGGGTGGAGTCTCAAGATTTCGGCACTTCAGGTGTCGAGAAATGGAGGAGGCCGCACTTTGGGAGTGAGAGTCCCGAAAGTCAGGAAGAGTGACAGGTGGCAAGGATATTTGTCAGAGACAGAGGACAACAGAGAAGACAGGTGGTGCACTTGTCGCCAGACGGAGTTAAGCTTCGTTGACTATTTCGTGGTTTTGTAGGTTGGAGAACCAGAAGTCTTGAATCAGGATTCGTGAAATCATGAAGTTTGAAATTCTGAATCGATGGAAGGTTCTGTGAGAAGCCAATCTTTGCCAAACATTTTGGTAAAACGACATTTCGGGTTTCGGCGGGTTCAAGAGCCAGAAAATCGACAACGGAAAGCGCGATATTGCGAAACCCAAAAGCCTGAATTAGGAAGGGCGCGACTTTGTTGTGGTCAAGGAGATTTGGGTTTGCGCCTGGTGTTTGTTCACACAGGCTCAATTCATAAGGACCTGTGGATACGCCGTGAGTGTATGAGATATTCCCCAAGGGGAAATCAAAGAGTCAATCAGACTCAAGGGTAGAACTAGAAAGATCCTACGCGGACCTCGACCCGAGGGTTTGGGGGTCTGCACCAAGTGGTATCAGAGCACATAAAAACTTCTTTGCTTTCTGTAGTAGAGAGAGAGGAATATTTCTCATCCATGTCGTTGAGAAGAAGAGATAGACCAATGCCTGATCCAGTAGTGGAAAGGGAAATGCACGAACTATGTGCTAGGCTTGATGCCATGGAGACAACACAGAGGCACATAGTTGACACTGGGGATATCAGTGAGGCTGACGGTGACAATGAAGCTGGATACGAAGGAGAAGAAGTTGCAATCGAAGATTCTATAGATGAACCCCTATTTAGGGCTATTGCAAGGATAGGTGCCAGGGAAAAAATGGAGATTCCCATGTATGAGGGAAACCTGGATGTTGAAGAGCTTCTAGACTGGATTAGAACTCTGGATAAGTACTTCGACTATGAGGGTGTCGAGGAATATAAGAAGGTCAAACATGCCGTCACAATACTTAAATGGCATGCAACACTATGGTGGGATGAACTACAGGCTGACAGACGTTGCAAAGGAAAGCAGAAAATCAAAAGCTGGGATAGAATGGTTGCGAAGATGAAAGCCAAATTCATACCCAAGGATTATCAAATTACCATGTTTCAGAGGATGCAGAATTTGAGACAAAAGCTGATGTCAGTGAAAGAATACACTAAGGAGTTCTACAAGATAAACATCAGATCAAGTCATCAAGAAAGCGATGATGAAAAATTTGTTAGGTACATGAATGGTCTATGATATGATATCGAAGATGAGATGAGCATGATGATCATTAAAACTGTGGAAGATGCTTATCAGATGGCTCTGAAAGCTGAAGAGAAGCTGAGCCAAAAGCAAGGTCAAAGAGGCTGAGGCAGAAGTCAAGCCAGAGGCAAAACAATTGTCCAAGACAGAACTCAGAGACCTCAAGAAGAGGGGAAGAAACCTCAAACTCAACATGAGAGAGGAGGAAGATCACAGAGAGGGTAGTATGTCGATGGAAATACCTTTCCTCGAGCTAGAGGAAGAGGAAGAGGTCGAGGAGGTGAAGTAAAATGTTTTGTTTGTGGAAAGAACAGACATAAATCTTATGAGTGTCCAGATAGGAAGAAAGAAGGTGGTGAGACTCATATTATCGAAGCACAAATATGGAATGTTGAGGCGGAAGATGCTGAGGGTGGAAGATCCTTGATGATGAGGAAAGTTCTCTTAAATCTAGAGAAAGAGGCAGACAACCCAGCCCAAAGGAACAAACTTTTTCGGACTGCTTGCAAGACCAAAGATAGGTTGTGCAAAGTTATCGTGGACAGTGGTAGCACATACAATCTCATTTCTACAGAGATGGTAGAAAAGTTGGAGCTAGAGACTATTATACATCCAAGCCCATACAAAGTTTCATGGCTACAAAAAGGAAATCAGGTAAATGTCACTAAACAATGTTTAGTTGAATTTAAAATAGGAGGATATAAGGATGAAATATTATGTGATGTCATTCCCATGGATGTTTGTCATCTATTGCTGGGTTGACCATGGAAATATGACAAAAATGTGGTTCATGATGGGAGAAAGAACACATACACCCTGGAGAAGAATGGGAGAACTCACATGTTGTTGCCGATTAAGGATAAAGAAGTAAAAACATAGACAAGCAACATTGTACTTCTCATGAGTGGGAAGGAAATTCTTAAGGAGGATAAGAATAAGGAAGACACACGATTTGTTGTGGTTAGGAAGCCTAGAATTATGTTGACCGGTACAAGAGTGGATGATTTACCAGAAGAAATCCAGAAATTGTTGGAAGAGTTCGCTGATATAGTAGTGGATGAACTACCTTGTTTGTTGCCACCGATCAAAAGTATAAGCCATCACATTGATCTTATACCTAGAGATAGTTTACCAAACAAAGCAACGTACATGTTGATGCCACAGGAGAATGAAGAAGTCAAGAGATAGGTCCATGACTTAATGGACAAAGGATTGGTTAGAGAAAGATTGAGTCCATGTGTTGTTCCAATAGTGCTCAACCCAAAGAAAGATGGAGGCTGGAGAATGTGTACCGACTCAAGAGCAATCAATAAGATTACCATTAGATACAGATTTCCATTACCAAGGATGGATGATTTGATGGATTGCTTGAGTGGAGAAAGATTCTTTTCAAATATTGATTTGAAAAGTGGATATCATCAGATTCACATGAGAGAAGGTGATGAATGGAAGACAACATTCAAGACGAATGAAGGGATGTATGAATGGCTTGTTATGCCATTTGGCTTAACAAATGCACCTAGTACTTTCATGAGATTGATGAATGAAGTCCTGAAGGATTTCATAGGGAAATTCGTAATTGTGTATCTTGACGATATATTGATTTTCAGCAAGATAGAAGCAGAGCATTTAAAGCATTTAACTACAGTGATGAGGAGATTACAACAAGAGAAATTGCTGATAAATATGAAGAAATCATCATTTATGAGGACATAACTCATTTACTTGGGTTTTGTTATCTCTGCAAATGAGATGAAAATGGATCCGGATAAGGTAGAAGCGATTAAGAATTGGCCATCGCCGAAAGGGGTGTTTGAAGTTTGAAGCTTCCATGGTTTAGCTAGTTTCTACAGGAAATTCATCCGAAATTTCAGTGGGATTAGCGCACCGATGATGGACACGGTGAAGAAAAGACACAAATATTTTCATTGGACAGAGGAAGAAGATAAGAGTTTCAATTTGCTGAAGAAGAATATCACGGAGCAACCAATTCTGGTTTTTCCAAACTTTAACAAGACATTCCAGGTTAAGTGTGACGTGAGTGGATTTGAAATTGGAGCAGTCTTGAGCCAAGACGATAGGCCAGTCGTATACTTCATCGAAAATCTGAATGAAGCGAAGATTAAATACTCAACATATGAAAAAGAATTCTATGCAGCCATACAAGAACTGAAGAAATGGAGACATTATTTGGTTCCCAAAGAGTTTCTTTTGTACAACAATAATCACGATTTACAATTTGTGACTCGACAGGAGAAGTTGAACCAGAAGCATGTTAAATGGGTTGAATTCATGTAGAATTTTACTTTTGTGATTAAGCATATTTATGTAACTGCTAACAAAGTTGTTGATGCTTTGAGCAGGAAATGTTTGCTTATGCAGGAATTCAGAGTCAAAACTTTGGGTTTTGATAACCTCAAAGAAATGTATAAGGATGACCCAGATTTTAAAGAAGCATATGAGGCATCTGAGAATCCATCTCTTAGGGACAAAATCCAATGGACTGAATATATGATCCAGGATGGATTATTGTTTAGGGGAAATCAATTATGTATTCCAAAATGCTCCATGAGGGAGAACCTGCTGAAGGAAAAACACAGTGGAGGATTGATCAGACACTTAGGTCATGACAAGACGTTCTCAAAATTGAATGGCTCATATTTTTGGCCAAGGATGAGGACAAATGTTAAGAAATTTGTGGACATATGTAGGATTTTTTAGCACACAAAGGGGAAAAGGCAGAACATAGGGTTATACCAACCATTACCCATACCAGAAAGGCCGTGGGATGAAGTGAGCATGGATTTCATATTGGGATTGCCAAAGACACAAAGAGGATGTGATTCAATCTTTGTGGTAGTTGATAGATTTTCCAAGATGGCACATTTCATACCATGCCAGAAAACCAGTGGTGCAACTCATATTGCAAACCTGTTTTTCAAAGAGGTCATTAGATTTCATGGGTTTCCAAGGAGTATAGTTTCAGATCGAGATACCAAGTTTGTGGGACATTTCTAGAGGACTTTATGGAAGAAGATGGGGAAAAGTTTGTCTTTTAGCTCAACTTATCATCCTCAGACAGATGGGTAGACAGAAGTTGTGAACATAATCTTGGGAGATTTACTGAGGAGCCTAGTGACTGAACACCACAGTCAATGGGATCATATTCTGCCACAGGTGGAATTTTCTTATAATGATTTGATCAATAGAAGCACAGGGCAGAGTCCATTCCAAATTGTATATGGAATGCAACCAAGAGGAGTTTCTGAATTGAAAGATTCAAAACAAGCTAAAATCAGATGTGCTAGTGTAGAGGACTTTGCTGAAGCAATGAAGGAGCTTCACAGCCGAGTTAAGGAGCGATTGCAGAGTTCAAGCCAAGAGTATAAGCGCAAAGCAGATCAACACAGGAGAGAACTTCAATTTGAAGTTGGTGATCTGATTCTTGCACATCTGAGGAAGGAAAGGTTCCCAAGAGGAACATATAATAAGCTAAAGATGAAAAAGATTGGACCATGCAGAATCGTGAAGAAATTTGGGACAAACGCATATGAGATTGAATTACCCGATGGGATCAGAATTTCACCAATATTCAATGTTGCGGATTTGTACCCTTACAGAGCTGAAGAAATAGGATAAGAGGAAGAACATGAAGAAATTCAGTGGCCCAAACAAATGCTTGAAGCTGAAAAGCCACAGATGGAAAGAATAATTGACAAGAGAGTCAGCAGGAAGACCAGGAGAAAAGAGTATTTTGAATACTTGGTCAAATGGAAGGGAACATCCAGTTGAATATGCCAACTGGGAAGATGAAGCAGAAATTCAGAAGCATGGATAGACCATGCAAGAGCTCACGAACATGAGTTCATGAAAATTTTCAAGCGAGAGAGTATGATGCAGGAGCATCGTAAGCAGTCAAGCGAGCGTGAAGGCGGAAGACAGTTGGAAGACCACCTGCACACGTTTTGAAATATTTTTGAAACATTAATGTAATGGTTAAAGGAAAGTGTACTTGTATATTGTAAACAGATCATGAGTGATTCTCTCTCATCTGTAAAACATTAAGGCATTTATGCATAGTTAATGAAAGTAGGTAGATTTGAATGATAGATTTAACAGTTTTAGGAGCAGGGGGGAAAATGGATATAGACACCCTCACCTTTGTATCATTATTTAGTTGTATCATTAGCATAGAGAAGAAGACGAGAGCTGTAGAGAAGAACCCATGTACAAAAGCTTTTGAATTAATATATGGAGCTTTGAATCAGACTCGCGGTGTTATGATGTTTTCTGTGTATACACGCTAAATGGTATGCTTATGGTTGTTTATTCTCTCTGTTATGCATTTGCTTTAATACTGTGTGTATGTATGATTTCATGTTGAATGTTTGAAATCCGAGTGAGAGAGAAAGAGAATGAGTTTCAATTTTTTCTCTTCATGAGTGAGAGAAGTTCCTGCAAGGAGTGCGTTGACGAAGGTTCAGAGTTTATCTTTGAAAGCTCAGGAGGGATACCATTATTCTCATTCCAGTAGAAGTGCAAGTGAAGCACAAAATTCATGCAAGGTGTGCACAGGTTGGTTGAAAACTCAAAACTTATCAACCAAGGGGGGAGTTGAAGGAATGCTATTGCAGGGAGTGCACAGAGTCGAAAGAATCAATTACTTAGAAGTATTTGAAAGTCTGTCACAAGGAGTGTGTGTAGGGGTCCTCTTGAGACTTGAGTAGCAAGTAAAGCTCAGGAGGGTTAATGCCATCGAAGTGTTCAAAGGAGGACAAAGATTGAAATACTTTGAAGGGAGACGAGGGTCAAAGTCATCCAGTGGAAGTAAAGTTCATAAGGAAGAACCTTGGTTTATTTCGCAGAAGCTGCCGAGGAGAAACGTGCGGTCGAAATTCTCTATGGAGAATTCATGAAACCACGAGGGCTGTCGGATCCTGAGAAGTTGCAGGGTGGTTAGAGGCAAGCGAACTCACCACTCTAGGATCCAGAATCAATGTGGACCATTGATTGTGTTTTGCACAAGCCGTCAGATCATTTTTTCATTTTGGGGATCCTGACGACAAGGACCAGAGTGCAGTGGACCAAAAGTCTCGAAGTCGCAAGTTACGATAGGAATTGGAGTGGAGTCTCAGGATTTCAGTACTTCGAGTGTCGGGAAATGGAGGAGGCAACACTTTGGGAGTGAGAGTCCTGAAAGCCGAGAAGAGTGACAGGTGGCAAGAATCTGTGTCAGAGACAGAGGACAACGGAGAAGACAAGTGGCACACTTGTTTCCAGATGGAGTCAAGCTTCGTTGACTGTTTCAGGGTTTTGTAGGTTGGAGAACCGGAAGTCTTGCATCAGGATTCGCGAAATCACGAAGTCCGAAATTCTGAATCGACGGAAGGTTCTGTGAGAAGCCAATCTTTACCAAACATTTTGGTAAAATGACATTTTGGGTTTCAGCGGGTTCAGGAGCTGAAAAATTGACAATGGAAAGCACGATATTGCGAAACCCGAAAGCCCGAATTAGGAAGGGCTTGACTTTGTTGTGGTCAAGGAGATTTGGTTTGGTGCTTGGTGTTTGTTCACGCAGGCTCAATTCATAAGGACCTGTGGATATGCCGTGAGTGTATGAGATATTCCCCAAGGGGAAATCAAAGAGTCAATCAGACTCAAGGGCATAATTAGAAAGATCCCGCGCGGACCTCGACCCGAGGGTTTGGGGGTCTGCATCAGAAAATAAGAATATATCAAAGTTCATTTCAAATGCAGAGCAGATCTTATCCGAATTCTACATTTCAAACTTGGAAGAAAACATAAATATTGTTTCAAGCCAGCATAGGGTGTTAAGAAAAAATCCCACACATTGTCTTCTCGTAAGCAATACCGAAAGAAAAAACATGTGAAATAGGACAATAACAAGTTACATCAGGGGAAAAACTTCACCACTTAAACACGACATAAGAATCTGGAAATATAATGCCTTTGTATTCATTCATAACAATCACTTACAGTTTTTTGAAACATTTTTACAGTGGATGGAGACATTTCCATGCCATCCTTCCCTATCAGTCTAACCCCATCTTCCTTTTAAAGCACAGGCTTTATATCCTTTACATCAAAATCCAAGATCCTATCAAAAAGGATCTGCAATACTGAAAATAATACATAATCAAAACAGTTTCACAAAAGTGGGATCATGTCCTATCTTAAGGGGTCAATCCCTTATACTAATTTGGTAGTCCTCAACAATCATAGACATCTTCAACAATATTCTGGGTGATGACAAGGAAACTCGAGTTCCCTTTCTGTCACCTGGGAAAATATTCAACCAATAATAGGATGCATTTTGAGCCTTTTATCGTTTGTATTTTCCACTAAACCCTGAAAAAGAGGATGATATTTATGCATTTTAGAGTTATAATTCATTTGAAATATTCCTCGAATGATGTGGCAACAAAAATATTCGATTTGGGAAAAAAATATAACGTTCTGCTTGTGTCTACACTTTCGACAGATTACGTGCCTGAAACAGAGTAAGATAAGATGCCGAAATTCATAGAATTCGACAGTTAACAACGCTTTTTCAAATTCGGTTAAGCTGCCGAAACTGCCAGTCTTTTAAGTCATTTCCAAAATTGCAAAAATGGAATTTCTTCGATCTGTCTACCCTTCAAGATCTTCATTGATATTCACAACTTCTGCTAGAGATTCTAGATCATGATGTGTTCCTAACTTATGATCTTTAGCATCAGTTTGATCCTTAAGAGTCTAACCATTTTATGCAGCTTATGATTCTCCTTGAGCAATTTCTTATTCCCTTTCTTCTCCTTTACATGCATTTTAGCTAGCCTTTCAAAATAATCTCTTACCTCATCTGATGTTTTGGGATTTGATAACCCTCTCAAGCAATTTCAGCTCCAATATCTCTTCTTTGAGCTTCTTAATATTTGATGATTTGCTGGCCTTGCTTGTTGATGTTGCAGGTATTTCGAGATCTGGGGCTTCGATTTCAGCTTCTTCAATGTTTCCCCTTTCCATAGTTGATGGATCTGCCACCATTTCTACAGTTAAAGGTTCTGAATCAAAAGCAGAATAAGGTAGGTTTAGGACATTTTTTGATGCAATTTTTTCTTGATCTTCTGCCGGTTTCCCGAACTCTAACCTCTTCTTTTCTTTCTCTGATTTTAAGGGATAAACCTTGGTGACATTTTACATAAGAGATAATGCTCTTCTCTTCCTTTTGCTGGTTTTTGGGGAGGTCAATTCTTGTGAGGGAGTCCCTCCTTTCTTGGGTTGGACTTCTTGCTCAAATTCTCCCCAGAACAAGAGAAAGTCCCAAGTTTTGTCCCTCCTCCTCAGTTCTTCTAGAACGATCAACTTGATCATCCCATGATGTAAAATCCTACTATGAACATTATCAGGCTTAGCTTGAACTTGGTGTGACATCTTAGTTAAGCTCCTATGAAGGTAATGGGGTAGATTCAGAGGACACTTGCCTATAAAATGATTCATCAGTTTGAATTGATAGAGAATGAATCTACCATACCTACCTTCACAAGTGATGTACACTTGAATTTACTTAAGAAAATGCCGCCATTTCTCCTCCAGGTAAGATTTGGGAACATCCTTCTGCCAAATAATGTTTTGAAATTCAGGCTTAAGGTAAGACCTGAACTCAATATCCTTAGTGACAATTGTTTTAAACCATCTCTCACCTTGCCCAGGAATTTTTGTTGCTGCTGCAACACTGGCCTCATAAATTTGCATTACCATTGGACCCAAGGTTACTTTTTCTCCATCGAAGCTCCGAGCAAAGGCTTCAGCAACACCCTGGTGATACCCCTACAATTTCTCACAATATCTGTAGCAACTTGCTTCTTTAAACATCTGGAAAATCTCAGGATGAGATTCCAGATATAAGACATCATTCAGCTCCTTCCTGAGCAACTTTCCTCCACTAGACATCTGCAACAAACGTTAATACCTGCAAACAACAAAATCAGGCTGGAGTGGAAGATCAACACTGATCTAGGGCGAAATGGAAGTAATGGAGGAAAACACGTGAGGTAGACTAGAAATTATAATGATCATTCAAGACAGAGAACACCATATGGTTTGTTGAGCAAATTTTATAACGACAAATGATTTTCAATGATGGCAAAATCCTGAAAATGACAGTAAGGGTTTCAGATTTGATAGCTCAGGGTTTAATGATTTCTCAAAACATCAATTAAAATCATAGTAGAACACCTCAGATCATGGCAAATTATCTTCATACATGATTTCGACGACATTTAGAATCATCATGGCATGTGTAGCTATGACGATTTGGGGGTTTGACAGGACATGCTAACCATTATAAAAATTCTGCGCTTTCGGCAGCTAAGAACACCTGCGCCTACCTTTTTAGCTGGCAAAAGTGAGAACTTTCGACAGCTTATAACACATTGAAAACTGACCCTTAGCTGTCGAAAGCTAACCTTTGACACTTTTGCATTCAAGAGATCAAACCATCATTTGCCAACTTTGGATATACCAGAGCACCTTTTGAAATATAAGATACATCACTAGACCATTACTCTGAGTTTCTTAACATGAAGACATTAAAAAAAATAAAATTTATTTAGAGAAAATTTCCAAATAGGTAACTGGAGACCAGATGACTATATCATAGGAACCTAACACATATTATATTTGTGGCATATGATCTCATAAATTGTTATTTCACCATAAAAAAAATAAGGAAATCTAACCTCAACCCGACCCATTTTCTCTCATTCTTAGCCAATTTCTCATTGTAGAGCACTCAATACATCTCCTCTGACCTTTTAACATGCATATTCTAGCTCACTCAATCCCAACCTATTCAATCTGACTATAATTTGATATGTATTATGTCATGTTTCTAATTTTCTATATTGTATGTTGAATGGAGAATTTCCCTATGTTTTGTTATTTGAGTAACAAGTTATTATGCACTCATGCATAGTACTTGATGGGAAACCATATTTGGGTAACAATATGTTATGTGTGCATGCATAGGACTTGATAGGAAGGCAGGAGTCTTATAAAATGCCAACAAGCATATAGTTCCTGGGTGAAAGTACAGTTTGCTGGTTCATTGGTTATAATGTGGTTTTGGTTTAGAAAAAGTGAGTGATGGACCATTGAATGTCTTTCTATCCATTAGGTATATAAACACCTATCATATTTGTAGAAACTCGCTCCATTGTCCATCTCAACAATAATAGTTACAAGTGATTGTTATTCTATGTAGATATGTATTTTACTTATGTCCACAAATAGGGAAATACTCTACACATTTATCATATTTTCCTCCACCATCAAGCCAAAGACGCAATGGCTCCTCCTCCGCCCTAGTTAATAATAACACTTTCACAATATTTCTTGAGAATCCGTTGGGAAATTTGAGTCTGACTTTCCTTGGATACCTACTAATACTAATATAAGGGAGTGTGATCTTCATGTTACTAATTTATTTTCACCAAGGGACGATTTGGTGTGGAGGATCATAAACTCAACTCATGTGTGGTGATGATTTCTTGGATGCTTGATGAAGTTAATTTTTGTCTAGTTTGGACACTTAAATATTACAATTGCACCTAGTCCTTACACCACACACACATGAAGTAAAAAGGCATAAAATAATTGAAATTTCAACAAGAAAGATGGTATAAGGTTCAAGAATCATATTAAAAAAAATCACATTATTGATTGTGTCATTTAGTGCCATTGAACTTTAAGACAATGGAGTGAAATTAAATCATAAATCCATTGAGAACAATTCTCTTTGAGTCAATAGTTTATCGAGTCACTGAATTGTACAAATTAAAACATAAGTTTTATTCATTAAAATGAATCATTTAATTATACAAAGGGTGGAGTTACAAACCCTTTCAAAGTTAATAAGGTGTTTTTGAATTCAAAAATCAATTGAGATCAATACCTGCTTAAAATTGAATAAGGAGGTCATTGTCTTTTCACAATAGTTTTCAAGTGAGATACATCAAATTCAAATCATTATATAATAACTATTTTTGGCGCATGATTAGTAGAACCTAACACCCTAAGTTTGTTGGTGACAAGTTCAAGAAAGCGAGACATAAAGTAAGTGAGCATGACACAATTGAATATCTAAAAATGGGTAAATGAGGAAAACATTTGCAAAATGTCAATCAAGAAATTAATCAGTTACATGACTCTTTATATGATTCTATCCAACAATTTGAAAGGTTATAGAAACACAATGTGATAATGATGGATCAATTGATAAAAGAAAACATTCACGAATGTATGGAATCAAACATGTGAAGCATGATTTTTCCAAAATAATTGTAAGACCGTGTGAAGAATTAAAATTCAACAAGAGCAAAAACGGTTTAGGATATGGAAGATACCTCAACTTTCATATTATAGACTACTCCAAACCAATTGAATGGTAAATATGGGGAGCATATGTAATCAATCAATAAATCCTTTGAGGATAGTGCAACCCAGTCAAAAATACATTAAAAGAAGAGAAAATGCAAGGCTAGGTATGGTGAATTGAAGGTTTTGAATAGATTCCATTCAAATTTATATATCAATAAATTTTATGATCCATTCTAATCCATGACGATAGGAAAATCATCTAGGATTTTATTATAGGCCATTCCAAATCCTTGATGAGTAAATGATGGTTATTTTGATCGGATATAATTACAATGATGATGAAATTAGAGAGGGAAATGGTTCACAAATTTTCCAAGAGGAGGTTCCTCTGGTTCAATCTCTTCTTGAAAAATTATACAT
>SNQJ01S0001146.1:409040-436353 GCA_010110895.2 Picea sitchensis | reverse complement strand
AAACATAAAACATAAAACATAAAATCAAAACCCCCGCACCCATATTTGAACCATATCCCTGCAGCAACATATCCCTGCAACAACATATCAGAGCTCTCGTCAAAGTATACCCCCATGCCCATATTTGAACCATATCCCCTTGATAGCATACCCGCGGCCATATCTAGAGAAAGAGGTCGACCCTCGTATCCCTATGATAACATACCCTGCGACAGCAAACACTCCATAGGCGATGGAGAAAGAGGTCGTGGAGATAAAGACTAGGCTAAGAGAGAGGTTGGAAAGGAAAGGCTAGGATAAAGAGGTCGTGGACAGAGGAGGAAGAAGCCACAGACAGGCTAGGAGAGAGAGGTCGCGAACATAGGACAAAGAGGGCGTGGACAGAGGAGAAAGAGACCGAGCATCTTAGCCCTAGTAATGACACAAGGGAAGGTATATTTTCATGACCAGATATGCATCATTCTTTTCATGAGACAAATGTTAATGATTTTTATTCTATACCTAGTTTCTTCCTTCCATTATCAAGCTTTAAAATCCATGAATAAATACCATAAAGAACTCGCAAGGGAATATTTTTGACACATTTCTGAAACTCGATCTGCAAAATATCCTTGGTCAAGACACCTTCTTGGCACTCATTTCTATCAAGTTGTGGGTCATGTGTTGGGTTTATAACTGGAAGAAACTCAACAATCTCATTATTTCAATCATCTCATACACATGTATATAGGAATGATTTTTAAGTGAACCATTTTTTTTATGAATTTCCTTGTAACCTACATTTTCTTGAGTAGCCAAATGAGTGAATTATGATTGTAGACCAATATTTTTTCCTTCTTAGATCCTATAATGAATTTATCTTCAATAAAATAATAAAATAATAAATGCCCCAATTCCTCTCATGGGACAAGGAACTACCTACTTGTAGAAATAACCATACAACAAATACTTATATCTCTAGAGCATGCCCATTATGAAGAGACTACAAGTCTATTGGATCCTTTCCAAACCACCCAATACACAAAGCCTCCATTATGTAGAACACTCATCACCCACACGCATTAATAACAATGAAATCAAGCACAAATAAAGGATACTTATAGGATGGTGCACCCACACCAAGAGCAAGAAGAACCCTACCCCTACCAATTCAAGCCACTCTTGTTGATCTCAAGTTCAACCTTAACACCATGACGATTGTTCTATCTGTAAGCACCAAGAGAGGTGACAAAGCTAGTCTTGTTTCCTTCCTACTACCTGTCCATTTGATGGTTCTTTCTGGGTAGTATTACCCATCTCTTTCTCCTCCATTATCACCTTGATATTCTTATGGTAACACCTACTCTCCTTGTTTTATTCCCTCGTTCCATTTTTCTAGTCCCCTAATCATAACATTATATCATACCTTTATTATCCTATAATTTCTAGTCCTCTCTTCCTTTTCTTATCTTTTCTCTTATTGACCACCTATTTCCTTGATCCATTCATCTTTGATTGTCTCCCTTTAGTTCATTGTCTTGAGTAGGGATGAATTCAAGATGACATTCCTTAGTTGAGACTAGTCACCACTCCCTTGCTATCTTCCCTAAGAGGTTATATTTGGCATTTGCATCTTGTAGCCTATAGCTATAATGTCACCTTCATTTCCATGAAATTTCCTTCCTCTCAACGCTCTCCTCCTACCTTCTATGGTGCTTAATTAACGTTGTTTCCTAATTATGTTCATTTTCCATCCCCATGCTAACATTTTAACCTCATGCCTTCAACAACGCCTTTCTAGAATCAATGGAACATGCCTTCACTAATGTCATCTTGCAATTATTAGTGCCTTCAATGGTTCCTTTCCAAAATATTGATAATATCACCTCACCATCATAGACCAACATTATAAAAATATTTTTTTGTATTAGATATCATTAATCGTGCACATGGTCGTCCACCTTAGAGATCATCCACCATGCTCCATACATCTCATCCATATTTGTCCCTACACCCTTCTTCACATTCAATGACAACATGACAAATGGAATAGGTGATGAGGTGGTAGCCTAGGCTAACTAATATGTGGCATTTCTCACATCCAATGATGATGTGACACATGGACCAAGTGATGCGGTGGAAACCATGTCTAAATAACAAGTGGAATTCTTCACATCCAATGAAAACATGACACGTGGACCAAGTGGTAACCAAATATAACTAATCCACCCATATTTTCCCCTTAATCCTTCTTCACATCTAATGACAACTTGACATAGGGACTAAATGATGAGTTTGCAACAAGGATAGTTGAAATTTGGCATTCTTCACATCCAATGGTGGCATGAAACATTGACCAAGTGATGAGGTGGTAAATTAAGGTAACTAACAAGTAGCATTCTTCACATCCAATGACAACATGATGCATCCAATATAGTCATCAATTCTATCATCCTTGATATGGATTCTTCCTCACTTGATGGATCCAAAAATTCATCTAGAGCCTTCAAATTATTCTTCTTTATCCATTTTTCTTAAAATTTATATGGATTCATTAACATATTCTTTTTGTCTTGTCAAATATGAGTACATATTTTTTTCTTTCCTTCCAGGTTTTATTTGAGGGTTTTCTCACAAAAGTGCATCCTTCCCTTTTATTGCTCCCAATATAGGTAAAACAAAACCTTCTTAATATCCTCCTTATCCTCCATGTCGACCACCTCGACCTATTCTTCTTTCACCATAGCCACCTCTTCTTATATAGTCTCCAAACCCTCTTCACCCTGTGGAACCTAATTCTTGTCTATTGTTTGTATGTGATATATTGTCTAATATTTTGGCTTGTTTCTTTCATTTTCCTAACATTAAAATGTATTGTGGGTATTATCTTGACAAATGAAACACATTGTTTTCTTAGTATTCCTTAGATTGCGGGGACCATATCAAGAGAGACCATCAATGTCCATAGGGATAGAGACCATCTTATTTAGAGAACACTAAAAACTACACAATTTGTACAACTCAAGAAAAAAATAATATGACATAAAATACAAAATTCTATGACTTTACCATAACTTAAATATTTTTTTGTTACATGTTCTATACATATGAATTATTCGCATGAGGTGATTATTATAGTCCTTGCTTTGCAAAGACTAAAAAATGGAGAGGATGTATTTGAATCATGTTTTCTTAAAAAGAGGAGAGGATGGAGTTTTGAATCTTTTGGTCCAATGAAGGGGGGCATGAATAGGAACCTAGATCATGTAAATGGATGTTGTATCTTACTTTGAAATCCTTATGTGACATTCCTCTTATGAAACAAGGATTTGTATCATTTTTTCTTTATTACATTGTTATTTTTCAGTGTTTTATGCACAACATATATTCACAACATGTGGGTTCATAATTAAAAACCCCCCTTTATGAATGAATTACATGATCCTTATGAGTATTCAAGATGTGTATGGTGGTATATATAATAATAAAAGTTTACTATGTTAGAAATGATGACATTTGATTCAATGTTGTATAGGTGTAGTAAGTGAACTATGACATTTGCATGGTATTTTTAAAATTTGGGTCATTTTGCAGTACTGGACACATAGTAATATATCAAGAAATTATTTCTTTTCTTAAAACCTCTTGCTCCTTCCCATATCTAGTTTTCATCAAAGTTAAATTTCTTGCATTTCATTTTCCTCTTGCATGGTTTAAAGAGTCGAGTCAAAACACCATCAGTTTCACAACCACTCCTTTGAGTAACAACAACCTAAAATCAAGCGCTAATTAAAATTTGTCTAACAACTTTTCTAGGGATATTCAAACCCATATTAGCTTAGGTGTATATATTTGGAATAGGATTGTGAGAATAAATTTCCAAATATGCTAAAAAAACATAAAGCCTTGAGTTAGGGAGTGAAATCCAGTTGCTATATCACTAACTTTGGGAAACCCTTCTAACACAAGGGTCAATCATGAGATCGCATTGGGGCCCTTAGAGTAATCAAACCTACTTTGTTGGTATTGGTGTCGAATGTCGATTGTCCCCCCTCTACTTTGGTATAGTAGGTGGTACCATAGAGGCCATAATATTTTAGACTTCCTACACAAGGTGACAACACAGGGAAGGTGGTGTTGTACTTGGGATCGACGTTGGCTAGACTCACTCAGACTCTTTGGAGGGTTTCCCACTACTTGGTGAGGTAACTTGCACTAGGGCGTTAGTTCATTAAGAAGGTTGTCAACGTAAATTTCCCACCTGCCGAAACTCAGCCCCTTCGTGCATCGATTCTACGATGTTGGATTCCATCACCAAGTAGCGCTTCTTTGTGAGAAGGTTTGTTTTCATGCTTGACTCCTAGATTAATTAGCGTGTGTTGTTTTTTCTCCTTAGTTGGCCTTAGGATTGAGTTTGTGTCTAATGGAATCGATTATGGGTTAATTCTTCATTTGATCAATACAAAATATGGATACAATTAAAAGAAAAGGTAATAAAGAGGTAACAAATAGCTCATACCTAAGTTACGTCTTATAATTCTCCAACATTGTTCTTTACACTTAGTGTAACAAACACCAAATGGAATGGTTTACACAATGTCAATGGAGAATGTTATTGGAAAATTCAAAATATTATCATAAACCCACATCTCACATATTTGTACATGCACCATAGATTCACAATCTTTCATGAAGAGGTCTGGGAAAAATGCCTCCATGCAAAATTGTCCACATCAGAATTGTCCATGTCCTTGATGGAAATATATAAAATTCCCTTGAAGATATTTTAGTCCTTGTTCTGCTTGAAAAGGATGATCCCATTATGGAATTAGTGGTCAAATACTACTTTTATCCCCCCTCTATCTGGTAAATGCTACTTCTTATACCAGCCTTCCCCTACAATAGGGAGTGTCGTGTCCCTTTTCTCAAAAATAAGTGAGGTTCCTCTTCTTTCTCCCAACATTCTCCCAACCTATTGGATAGTAATACATGCAACCTCAAAACTAACGTTTAGGGAAACTAGAATCCAATCATGAATCGGGAGTGAACCAAGAGTGAGGGGTGCAAACCAAGAGTGAGGGGTGCTCTAGCTAAAATGTGTTTTTTTTGGCTCTGGAAGGTAAAAAAAGGGGACTTCAAGTTTGCATAGGGAAATTGAAAGGCCATCCAAGAAAGTTGCATGGGGCAAGGAAACATTAGCTATAACAATGTTGTTAAAGTAATTGTTGTTCAATTGTGTTCCTATATTGTTGTTAAAGTAATTGTTGTTCAATTGTGTTCCTATACAACTTTGAGTGGGATTGAAAGTGAAATGTTTTCACTTAGAGTAAGGGTAGAAACTATTATATAAAAGTTTGGGTCAATAAATCTATAGAAGTATCCTCAAAATCCTCTTGAAGTAGTTCATATTCCAACATTTTTTCCTCCTCTCAATTTTGTAAGATCCCTCTATGACTTTCCCTTCCTTTATGTCTCCTTCTTGAGTTTTACATTGCATTTTTCATATGTGATTGCACAATGAAAACTAGGTATTGACTACCTTTCCTCCTTTTATGTCTTTAGGATTTCCCTATTTTTCTAGGTGCATATGAGTTCCATCCTAGCTATTGAAAGAAAAGACATTTGATTTATTTGTTTAAGTATTAGTCATAGGATTTTGGTTGAGGATTTTGTTGACATTTGGGAACTTTTTGTTTGAATTCAAATCTACAAAGAACCATTTAAGTGCCATTTAAGTAAATCTCATTTATGGTCTTCACCTCAAATATAGTTTTTTTCAACATAAACCTTGTGTCTTCTAAGACATGCAGGGCTAGGAGTCCAAACACATAGGACTATGAGTACATATAAACCTCACTATAAACTTCAGAAATCTTCGACATCTTTAGTAGTCTTCTGGGTGATGACAAGGCAATTTGAGATCCTTTTCTAGCACCTAGGCAAATCTTCAACCAAAAATAGGATAAATTTTGAGCCTTTTATCCTTCGTGTTTTCCACTAAACCCTGAAAAAGAGGATGATCGTTATCCATTTTAAAGTTATAATTCATTTGAAACCTTCCTCGAATCATTTGGCAGAAAAAATATTTGATCTGGGAAAAAATACTAACGTGCTTCCTGTGTCTATGCTTTCGACAACTTACGTGCCTGAAACAGAGTAGGATAAGCTGCCGAAAGTCTTGGGATTTGACAACTAACAACGATTTTTCAAATTCGGTTAAGCTGCCGAAACTATAGGTCTTTGAAGTCATTTTCAAAATTGCAAAAAATGGAATTTCTTTGATCTGTCTACCCTTCAGGATCTTTATTGAGGTTCATAGTAGCTTCTGCTAGAGATTCTAGACCAGGATGTGTTTTTGGCTTAGGATCCTTAAGAATTAGTTTGTGGCATTCTTCACAATGCACATCCAATGAAAACATGACATGTGGACCAAGTGGTAACCAAAGCTAACTAATCCACCCATCTTCGCCCCTTAATCCTTCACATCTAATGACAACTTGTCATAGGGACTAGATGATGAGGTGGCAACAAGGATAGTTTAAATTTTGCATTCTTTACATCCAATGGTGGCATGACACATTGAAAAAGTGATGAGGTGGTAAATTTGTAAGTTTTAAACCTGTGAAGTACAACAATGCATACAGATTCTTAAGCAAAACATAAATTAATCAATGGCTCATTCACATAGTACACAGAGATTTATACCGGAAACCCTCAACCAGGAAAACCTTTCTTATTTCATTATATAGAATTTCACCATTCACCATAAAATATATACAATGTTTTAAGGTATTCCGTAGATACCAAAACCCTAATCCCTTAATCCAGGATTAATTTAGAAAACTGCTGAAAATAGAAAAATCCGCTAAAAATAGCAAAACCCGCCCCTCCATAAACATTTCGGGGCACTGCTCTGAACAATGCATGTAACTAGGGGAGGGCATACCTACCCCCCCTGGGACCCCCCTAGGAAGTGACTGATGAACACGACACAAATAACACTACTACGAGGGATCTTCAGACGCAGTTGTCGAATCTGACGCGCCTACACACACACATGCAAAGAATACAACACATACCGAACATTCTCCACTTGTTGTTTTATTTGCATCCAGGGGTCCAAAAGATTATATATAGTCAACAATACAGGGAAGCAATGCCCATTGTTAATCTACACCAAGATAAATTTTTTGTGCTCACAGACTTTGTCAATGAATCTGCAACATTCTTCAAAGTGTCAACCTTTTCTAGGAACACCTTCTTTTCCTCAACCATGTCTCTCACAAAGTGATACTGAACATCAATATGATTTTTATTCGAATCTATGTAACCATACTGCTTCCTTGCTTGCATGAGTGGATGCCATGTATTCAACTTCTGTAGTTGAGAGTGCCACTACAACCTGCCTTTTTCTCATCCAACTAATTGCTCCACCAAATAGGTTAAACACATACTCACTTGTATATCTTCTATGATCCAAATCTCCAACCCAGTCTGCATCAACAAAGCCATGCATGTCCACCACTCTGTCCAATCCTGGTCTTCCTTGGTAGCACAATCCATAATTTGTAGTGCCACGCAAATACCTGGAGACCCTCTTTACTGTTTTCCAATGCTTATGCCCTGGTTTTGACTTCTACCTGTTCAAAACTCCCACTGCATGTACAATGTACAGTCTAGTACAAACCATTGCATACATCAAATTTCCAACTGCACTGGCATACAGAACATGGGACATGTCCTCTTCTTCTTCCTGTGTCTTAGGACACTCATCTGCAGATAACTTTACACCTACAGGAATAAGAACCTTGACCGGTTTACTTCCATGCATATTAAACCTCTGCAATATCGTCTCAACATATTTTCTTTGATTCAAATAGAGTTTCCTATTAGCACGATCTCTTTTAATTTCCATTCCTAGAATGAAGTTAGCAGCACAGAGATCCTTCATGTCAAATTTGGAGGATAGTTGTGATTTCACCTCCTTGATAACATCCATGTTATTTCCAACCAACAACATGTCATCAACATAAAACACTACATAAATGAAGTGATTATCAACCTGCTTGGAATATACACAGTGATCAACCCTTCTTCTCACAAATCCCAATCCAAGGATGTATGTATCAAACTTTTGGTACCACATCCTAGGTGATTTCTTCAGACCATATAGTGACTTATTTATCTTACAGACCAACTCTTTCTTTCCCTTCACTACAAAGCCTTATGGCTGCTTCATGTAGATTTCTTCTTCCAGATCCCCATGTAGGAATGTTGTCTTCACATCCATTTTTTCCACTTCAAGATCAAAAGCAACGACACTAGATAAAATAAATATAATAGAAATAAACTTAGAAACAGGAGAAAAAATCTCACCAAAGTCAATTCCCTCTACCTGGGAATAACCTTTTTCTATTAGCCAAGCTTTGTATTTCTCCACTTTTCCTTCTGAATTAAACTTCTTCTTAAACAACCATTTTCTACCAGTAGATTTTCTTCCAGCTGGCAACTCAAATATATCCCATGCCTCATTCTTATCCAAGGCATCCATTTCTTCAACTGTGGCCTTCTTGCACCGTTTACTATCCTCTGAATTCACTACTTCCCTGACAGTTCTGGGATCATCATTAGTAATAGATAAAGCAAAATTGGAATGAAAATCAGGTGGACTATACCTTTCTAATTGCCTTCTTTATCTCACTGATCTCCTCAATACTTGGGTATGAGGTTCTTCTTCTTCTTCTGTTGCTTCATCTTCTTCAGATGATTCAAATTTTGCATCATCCAACTCTAGCCCTATTTTCTCAAGTTCTTTTGGCCTTATTGGCATAGGGGCAGACCCAGGGTTCAACACTCAAGAGCGCACCAACAAATCCCTAACTACTGAACCTTTCGAAAACACCTGCGAAGCAAATGAAGTCTCACCCGAGGTAGAGGCAGGGGTGGTTGCAAGACTCAGGTGTCTGCAACCTTAGTTGGGACACAGATCTATGATTATATCCTTTACAAAGCACTTAACATTGTTCATTCATCACTATTCACCCTTATTGTACTTCGCAGACAAGACAGAACATCACAATACTTGCTCAGATATAAGATATTTCAGTGCTTAGCAACATCAAAACATATTAGATCATGTAGATCAACACTAAGCATTCTCATACACATCAGATATACTATTCATATTCATCTGGAGAATCAAAAAGTATAAGAAAATCTATCTAATCATGGCATAACACTTAGCAAGATAGTGAAAACACATGGAAGCAACAACACAATTAGCTTTGGTCAATCTGATTACAACACATAGGTCAACTTGTACTCCGCATAGGACAAGAGATCTATGCACACCTCACCAAATCCTCCTTCCCCGAGTGGATCTAGCACAAAGCCTTCTTACAATCCATGCACTCAACACTTACAACACTTGCACTCAACTCTGCAAGTCTCTTCCAATCATGCACAAAGCATTTACATTCGATCACACAGATCTAATTACTAGCACTAAGCCATTAACTCCTCTTACATTTCCTAGATACTTATTTATACTTTACAACACAGGCCTAAACATGAGTAAACCCATGGGCCAACATCCCTTTCCCATTACATTAAACCAAAACCCTAAAAGGGCCTAAAAAGTGGGCCGAGATCCTTTGATCTCTGCTTTGCCTGGCGCTCCATCTTTGACAGGGTGTCGATGTCCAAAAATGGTCAAATATGACCAAGTGTTCCACAAAACTTGGTCAAGGGATAACAAGCCCCCAGCACTCACCTGTGACTCGTCCTGAGTCACTATGGTCTGATCAACTCCACTTCGAATGTATCGAGCTTGGCCTGAGCTACTTCAACCTACTGTAGTGCAACAACCTCTTGCTCAATGAACTCCTAGATCACTGCATCGTTTACTGGCCCTTCCATGCATTGTTCTGCAGTGGTGAAAACTTGTTCAAGCTCGACTACCTGGCTCTCAACTTTAGTGAACAATTGGCATGCTTTATCTTGGAGTGGTTGAAGTTGTTGATAGACTTCCATGACTTTACGTTGCATCATGTGTACCTGTTGTTGGGTGGTGCATTTTTCTGGAAATCAATTCATTCTCTTGATTGGGGTCGAGGCCTTTAGCTGTGCTTGTAGTGTATCTGCATGTTGCTTTTCTTCTTGGAGCTGTGTTTCTAATGTCTGCAATTCTGGGTTCTCTGTGAGGTTCTCATAGGTCTAGGCGCTTCTAGAACTCAGCTGCTTACATTCCAAAGCCAAGGTTTTTAATCAGCCAACTGCGCTACAGGAAGTTACTTCCATCAAATATCTTACTTCTTGTGGAGTCTCGGGAATGGTACAAAGTTCTAGATCTGCAATACGCTGTTGAATTTGTTGGATTACTTCTTCAATTTGTGCCACCTGTTGTGGTACACATTCTTCAATTTTCACTTCAATGACCGTCACAGAGCAAAGTGCTCTGTGAACTCTTTCTTGTACTTCAAGTTTCTCTGCTAGCAACTGGTCCTTGCTCTACTGTAACTGTGCTTTTTCCTCCTCCCACTTCGCTTGTAAGGAAAGTTGCTCTTGTTCTGCCTTCCTCTTTTGTACTATATGTGTGCTCTGTACTTGTGCCAAAGCCTTGGTAGCTTGCACTATGTCTTCTTGAGCTCGTCGAAGGTGAGCTTCGACTTTCTCGGTGATCTGGCGTAATTGGGTGGGCTCATCACCTGTTCCTGTTGCTTCAATTGTCAAGGGCACCGTAGAAAATTCTCTACTAGAATGGAGTGTCTGCTGCACTTCTTGAAATTCACCCTTGAGTTGGCTGAATATCTCCTCCTACTTCGCTTCTTGCCTATCTGCGATCTCTAGTGAATCATCATTCAATGCAATGATCAAGAATTCGAAGTCATCCTATGTAAGGGTAGTCTTGAACGTAGTCCAGGTGGCCTTAGTTTTCTTTCAGGATGAGGGATTTGGTGGGGTAGTCTTCCTTTTCTTGGAGGGATCCTCCTCCTCTCCAGGTGGAGTAACCTCACCTTTGTTTTTCTCAAATTCTGTGCCACCTAGTTCTTCACTGTCTCCTCCCTTCGCAGGTGAGATCGAAGTGGTCTTTGTGGATGTGCTATGGACATCTTGAATTTCCACATCCTTCTTAGTCTTGTGTGGTCTAGGTGTATCCAGCATAACTTCATGGTTATCCATGTCGGACATCTCTGCGAGGTTTTCTGCAACAAGGAGGTCCGCCAACCATAATCTGCTCCAAGTTTTCTTCTGTCAACTTATAGTACGACTGGAGTTGCTATTTGTGCTCATCAATGCACGCTATGATATAGGTGAAGTGGCGGTCTGCACTGAATTTGATCAAAGGTCTAATCCTATGAAGTGTGTTTGGTGTGAGGCATGGTGTAGACTGGATTTCATTCTTCAATTGATTGTAATAAGCGTGGAAGACGACATTGGATTGGCACTGCTTTTTCATGTCATTGGAGTACCACAACATACATAACTTCATGGCCAGTGGTTCAAAGGGTTCGATTTCTGGAAAAGTGGCACCTTCTGGTAGCTCCCAAGCGATGAAATAAATGAGTATGAGCAACCCAATAAAGTGGAAGTCATACCCTTGGTCTTGTGCTTGTTTGCAGTCAAGCTCTAGCTGATTTACAAGATACTTTGCCCAATTCATTTGTAGTCCCTCCGTGCACTTCCCTGCGAGGTCAACTACAAATCCAGTTACCTGTGTAGGTCAGTTTTTTCAGACTAAATTCCTTGCGATAAGGTGGAAGCTGAGGCACACTGCTACATTCTCAATGGAGGCTACCTTGTAACCTCGCATTCCCTTCTCTACATCGCCATATGTATCTTTTATTCACTGGGCGAGAGAACGATCTGCGATCTTTCCAGGGTAAAAATCGTGTGGGTCAGGGCCCTGCATGCTTAGCCCTGTGATCCAATTGATCGAAATTGTATCCACAATGATGCAGTGGTCCAACCATAAGTATCCTCTATGGTAGAAAGACAACAATAATCTGATGCATGCATTCACTTCCTGATGCCTCCTGAAATGCAAAATCTTCATTACATTGAGGAGGGTTGAATGCGCGAGGTTATGGGTCCATTGCTGAGGGAAAATCTTCAGGTTCCTCCCTTTTGTGATAGTTAAGTACTTGTGTGGGGATAGAATACTGTAAATCTTGCAATCTCCAAGGTTAAAATCACTAAATTTTAGCACAACGAGCTTATCCTGGTTAGCACGAAATGCGCGCACTCCTTTTGGGAGGTATGCAGTGACCACAACATAGTCGAAGTCTCTGGGTAGAGTGTCTCAATTCACTTTGCCGCTTAGTGGTGGGATATACTTAGGCAAGACTCTTGGGATCATATTCACAGTGGTGAAGTCGTTTCCGAGCTTAGATCGTCTTTTCGAAGGCAGTCGGGATGGTCCTGCTCGAGAAGTGGAGGGGGAAGCTGGAAATTATCCCGAGGACGATGCCTATAAACCTATAGAAATTCCTCGCTCTAACATGACTCTCTCAGTCATTAAGTCAATTGAAACTTCTTCAACGATTTTCTCAGCAGCGCTGAGCTTGTCCGACATACAAGCTTGGGTCATCTAGCTCGAGTGTGAAAGGAATTCAGAGACTACAATGGATAGTATGGGAACAAGGCAATGATCTTAGGGTGATTTAATCTCAGGTTTCATTCTCAAATTATCACTTATCAAAAATTAGTCTCAGTGCATGGTGCGATGGACTAAGTAGGGAAACTTAGCAACGGTCTGCTTGCACTAGGTATGATCCTTCATTAACTCTTGTTCGACCCATTATGGCAATTTTCAACAGTTGGATGATGAACCTTTATTTCTTTTCTGCCCATTCAGAGCGGAAGTCGAACAGATATATTGGCCCCAACAACTATATTGCTTCGTCATGGCAAAGTACTCTATGTCATTGTTCTGATATCTCGACGAAGTTCTAATTCTGCAATTTTTCTTTCTGCGAAGTATCCTCTAGAACCTCTTGTGACCTTACAATATTAGTCCTTTTCTTTCTTAACTTTATAGCCTTCTTCCCAGTGAGCTTCGTCTCAGTAATGATTTTACCATTCTGATGCTTATCTTATGTTGTCTTAGTTACTTCACACTGTTGAAATTCTTTCCTAGGGTTCCTGGATAATACTTCTTTTGTATCAAAAATAGGTAACTCAATCTTCTGCGGATCCTCTAGTGTTATCTTAGCCTCGACATCGGAGTTACTATTATTAAATATCTACGATTTGCTCTTCTGTTCTTCAATCAAGTGCACGATCCTTCTAGTCATAAAGTCTTTTAACTCTTGCTTTTTTTGTTACAAAATTTCTTCTTCCGGTTTTCATCTGGCTTATTCTCTATCAACCCAAGGTTTTCCTATGAGCATGGTAAACAGGGCACTGTCTTCAATAAATTTAATAATTTCAAAGTCTTCCTCTGTCGAAGTTCCACTAACAGTCATAGGTATCTAGGTGAGCCTTCCACATAGGTTTATTAGCTTTCCTTTGAATAAAATTGTTCCTCCTAGGGAAGGGATCAAGGTAGGCTTCCCTATAGCTTCCCAAGTTCTTTTTGGCATAATGTTCACTTGTGTTTATTCATCAAGAATATAGTCAATGTCGAAGTCCCCTATTATTGCTTCAACTTTCTCCATTTCTTTGAAGATCTCTGATAGCCTAACACGTCGGTGCTCATTCAAGGTGTCTTTCATCTGTAGCAATATCTTTTCTGACTCCTTCTGAGTTTCTACTATTTCTGGATCTGCTTTAAGTTTTTCTTCATTTATATTCATTCTTTCAAGATTAGCAATCATTCTAGGGCAATCCAACACTTCATGGTCCAAATCTTTGCAACAGAGACAACTAGGTCTTCCACCAGGGCATTCCTTAGCAAGATGTCCCAGTCTTCTGCAACTATAACAGAGTGTTAACCCTCTCTTTCATTTAAATGTTCCCCAACTTGTTCTTTACTGTGCACCAAGATCATGGTAGCTATCCTACAAAAAAATCTTTCTAGGATCCTGCATCCACTTGTTAGTCCAGACATTCTTTCTATGCATAGGTATGACATATCTATCATTATACTTATCAAATCTATTCATATCAAACTTTATTTCATCAATTAATGCCCTAGGTTTTAAGCTAGGACATAATCTATCAAACATACCTAGATCCATGCTTTAGAAACAAAAAATTTCACTTATCTTACTTCTACAAAGCACAAATCTTTCAGATCTAAAAACTTTTTACTATTCTTACCTTTATTAGAGCACAGAGCTTACAAATCTTACCTCTTTTCTGCACATCTGACTTCTTTCTTTCAGAAATTTCCACTTTTACTTTTCTTAGAGCACAGAGTGTTCAGATCTCACTTCTTTTCTTTGGATATGATCTTCCTTTCTTCAGATCTAACCTTATTCCTGGCACAAAGCTTCATGGGTTGAGTAAAAATCTGTGCACTAGGGCAACAGATCTACGCACCGAGCTTTATTTTTCACAAAGTTTCTTCTTCCTCAGTTCCCAACAATCACAGTTTCAGGTCCTGGCAACAAAACCATTTGTTGGCACAGGGGAAGACCCAGGGTTCAATGCTCAAGAGAGCACCAACAAATCCCTAACTACTGACCCTTTCGGCAACACCTGCAAAGAAGATGAAGTCTCACCCGAGGTAGAGGCAGGGGTGGTTGCAAGACTCAGGTGTCTGCAACCTTAGATGGGACACAAATATATGATTATATCCTTTACAGATCACTTAGCATTGTTCATTCATCACTATTAACCCTTATTGTACTTCGTAGATAAGACATAACATCGCAGTACTTGCTCAGATATAAGATATTTCAGTGCTTAGCGAAAACAAAACATATTAGATCCTGTAGATCAGCACTAAGCATTCTCATACACATCAGATATACTATTCATATTCATCTAGAGAATCACAAAGCATAATAAAATCTATCTAATCATGACATAGCACTTAGCAAGATAGTGAAAACACATGGAAGTAACAACACAAAGAATGACACACAGGTTTACGTGGTTCACCCCCACCCTGGGGCTACGTCCACAAAGTCTTCTTATTCTTTATTATCTTTTGTCAATCTGATTATAGCATAAATCTCAACTTGTACTCCGCATAGGACAAGAGATCTGCACACACCTCACCAAATCCTCCTTCCCCAGGTGGATCTAGCACATAGCCTTCTTAAAATCCATGCACTCAACACTTACAACACTTGCACTTAGATCTGCAAGTCTCTTACAATCATGCATAGAGCATTTACATTTGATCACACATATCTAATTACTAGCACTAAGACATCGACTCCTCTTACATTTCCTAGCTACTTATTTATATTTTACAACATAGGCCTAAACATGGGTAAACCCATGGGTTGAAATCCCTTTCCCATTACATTAACCCAAAACCCTAAAAGGTCCCCAAAAGTGGGCCGAGATCCCGTGATCCCTGCTTCGCCTGGTGCTCCATCTTTGACAGGGTGTCGATGTCCAAAAATGGTCAAATATGACCAAGTGTTCCGCAAAACTTGGTCAAGGGCCAATAGGCCTTGGTAGGAATTCCTGTTTGGAAACATCTTTTACCTCTCTGAAAAGAACATCTCGACTATAAATAGTCTTCTTGGTTTCTGGGTTCCAAAGATTATAACCTTTCACACCATATTTATAACCAATAAAGATACAGTTTTCAGCCTTTTTATCCACCTTAATCCTATTTTCCTTTGGAACATGTACATAAGAATCACAACCAAACACTCTAAGATGTTGAAGATAGGGTTTCTTTCTAGTCCATACCTCGTGTGGAGTTTTATCATCCAACGCTGATGAGGGTGATCGATTGGCCAGGTAACATGCTGTACCCACTGCCTCTGCCCAGAATTATTGTCCTAACTCGGCATTGCTGAGCATTCTCTTTGATTTTTCCATTAGTGTCCTGTTCATTCTTTCTGCAACTCCATTCTGTTGAGGAGTGTATGGAGTAGTCTTCTGCCTTGCTATACCACACTTCTTATAGAATTCTTCAAATTCATTTCCGCATAATTCTCCATCATTATCTGTTCTCAATACCTTTATTTTCTTCTCTGTCTGATTTTCTACCAGAGCCTTAAACTCTTTAAATTTATCAAATACCTCATATTTCTTTCTAAGAAAATAAATCAATGTGTTCCTTGAGAAATCATCTATGAATGAAACATAATACACAGACTTACCTAGTGATGGAACAAACAGAGGTCCAAACACATCATTGTGTATCGACTCTAAGATCCCCTTTGCTCTTGTAGAACCAGATGGGAATATTACTTGATTATGTTTACCATATATGCAATGTTCACAGAAATCAAAATCCAGAGTGCAATTAGCCATACCTTCAACCATACCTTTACAATGTAGTGTTCAAAGGCCCCTTTCTCCAATATGCCCCAGTATTTGATGCCACATCACGGTCTTCTTTTCTGGGACAATATTGATCTTGTCTCCTTCATTTCTCTTCTTAGGGACAACATAATTGTTACACCCAATTGCTTCCCAAAAACTTGTACAGAGTTCCACACCGAACTCCCCTCATCAACACCATTTCTCCTCGTACCATCTTGCAAGTGTTCTTTCCAAGTACAATATTCACTCCTGCATCATCCAACTTGCTTACAGATATTAGGATCCTAGCTAGTTTTGGAATGTGAATAACTCTAGGGAGTGTTCTAATCCTTCCATCTTTTAGCAACAACTTAACCCTTCCACGTCCCATGATTTTTACTGTCGACTAATCTCCTAGGAATACATCACCACCATCATATTTTTCATATTCAGAGAACCACTCCCTGTGAGGAGTCATGTGGTATGACACACCTGAGTCGATCAACCATACATCATGGTCTGCATGTTTACCTGTAGATGCCAGGTAAACATCACCTCCTTCGTCAGTGGAGGTTTTTGCCTATGTGGAAGAGGTACTATCAGATCCCTTTGGTTTTTCAACCTTCTTAGACTTGCAATATTTCTTATAATTCCCTGTTTTACCACAATTCTAGCATTTCCTCATATATTTTCCTGGAGACCTAGATCTACCTGTAGATTTAGATCTCCCCCCTGAAGACTTACCAAGATTTCTGTCTTGGGTACTATTGGGCCCTTCGTTTTTGGGTAAGAATTGCACAAGTTTTGATTAAGCATGAGTCACGCAAACTTCATCAGAGTCTGGAATAAAGAGTAACAAAAAAGAAGTTGCGGAAGCTAGCACAACTTCAGATAAGCAACAAATGGCTGCAACAAAACAATGAAGCACATAAGTCGAGAAGGAAGACACAAACCAACTATATATAGGGCTGAATATAATTGTAAAAGGGTTGAGTTGGTGTTATTGTTGTTGTTCATTAAGTTTGTTGGTTGGATTAGAGTTGGGGTGAGTCATGTCTATCAAATTCACCCAAGGTTTTGGGATTAGTTATTGAAACTTGCTGTAATTCGAGAAGAGACAAGCCAACATCTGTACTGAACCTTTCTATGTAACTTTGAGTCTGTAATAAAGGAAAGATCCTGCAACTAATATGAAGAAGAACCAAAATTTTAAAATAGGATGTGTCTTTGTATGTTTACTTATGCATTACATTGTTTCTTTATGGTTTATGAGTTATGTTTGATGGTTCTATGTTTAATCACTGTTCATAACCTAAGTAGGTTCAATTCTTATAGTTATATGTTTTAGATTTGATGTTGTCTCTTGCGCAAGAACATGAATGAGTTCCAAACAATATATGGATCCTCTTTATTATTTTCCCTACCCTTCCCTATCTATCTATCTCAGCAGTGCTTCAGGTGAGACTTCTTCTCTTCGGAGCAGATGAAAATGCCAGCGCTCTAGACTAATCAGTACCTTTTGTTGGTAACCTAAGAAGGACCTTGGTATGATCAAATTCACGCCAACAAAATGGTTCTGTTGCCAAGACATGTATTAAAAGGGAACTTGTAGGAAGAATGCTACTATCGATCCATAGATATAGCATCGATCAATGGTGGGAAAGAAACTGTGACACCTTCATATGGAAAGAAGAGAAACTAAGAAGAAAATTAGTGGGAACTACTAGGGAAGCAATCTCTTACTTAGAAAGATCGAGTGACTAGTACAAGATTTTCTGGGTTAAATTCCCGGAAGAATTTTTTCACTGGATCAAGAGACTCCAAGAAGCTCTAGAGTTCCAGGGATGGGTTAAGAAGATCTGCGCTTGGGATACCGACAAGTTAGCAGCACTCCATAGGATGGATTTCCCATTCACACGAGCTGTGGATTTCTAGATTAGCACCACGATAGAAGGATACATGATCGAATTTGTAGCTAAGAACCACTAGTCTTTCTCACGACCAGAGGAAATTTTCAAGAAATGCACAAGGGGAAGACTGTTAAGAGAGATCCCCCTATGGATTAAGGATTTCTTGGTGGAGGAAGGGATGTTGATTATGTTCCCGACCAAGATGGCAACGTAAACACCCTCGCTTGGGGTAGGGTGAGACAGGGTGAGAGTCATGGCGTGAGAAAGGGGAAGGGTTATTTGACAAATGGGGGGGAAACAAAAAGAAATGGATTTGAGAGATGAGTGAACCTTGAAGAGAGCTGCCATAGTTGAGAAATGGTGGCGCAACAAGATCAAGAAAGATGCAAGATAGTCTGAAAAGTTGAGGAAAGAAGGAGGATCAGGAGAAAGCGAGGAAAGACAGATGGAAGAACTACAGAGGATGAGAAGACAAGAATGAATGGCCAGTCAAAGATTAAACAAGAGAGAAGCAAAGAGAGAAAGAAGTCCCCAGGAGTTGGGGTGAGAAGGAGAAAACATGGATGTAAGAGAGGAGGAAGCCAACACGAATCTTGGAGGAGAAAGAGAAGATTCAGCCCTGATAACAGGAGAAATTGGGGATCTGACTGAAGAGATCATCCCAGTGGAAGTTAACGAGACCCCCCAGATCAAAGAAAACCTCCTCGAAGCCAGTGGTGCTAGCCTCAAATCACCCATACCCCAAGTGCCTTCTATAGAAGCAGTAAGTTCGACACTACCTTCTCATGCAAGTTTTGTCCAGTACAATTAACTAACCAATCACAACCAGGAAGTATGAGTACATGGAGGATATTGGGATCCCTTGGTAGATCGCAAGTAGGATTGTTAGGGTTCATATTGATACAAACAATAGGATGAACAATGGATAGCCATGTGGGAGGTCCGATTACTTGATACCCATAATTTTGGGGATAAGGGAGACAAAGACGTTGAACAACACTGGTTCTTGTGCGAAGCAATTTGGAGATCCAGAGGGACTCCGGATCAAAATAAGTTGGTCAAGTTCCAGACTACCTTGAGAGGTCGCACTCTCAAGTGGTACATGAATATCATTGAACCAGGAGTGCCAGGGACGCAAGGTCAAGCGTTCACACTTGGCCAAGTACAAACAAGGTTCATAACACAGTTCAAGTTGTCTAAGTTAGAACAACAGGCTCTGTCTGAGTTGCGCGAGATCTAGCAGAGGGAAGGTGAATCAACCTGGGAATACATCCATAATTTCAAAGATGCCATTGGGAGGTTGGCACATCTAATCCACGAAGAACATCAAAGGGAGTGGTACATTCAAGGACTTCTACCCTTGGCTCGGATTCTGCTAACTCAACAATGAATAGCCACGTTGACAGATGCCTTGGAACAATCTATGAAGATTGAATCCATGGAGGGATATCCTGGGAGTTTGAGAGTAACCTGACCCCCAGTAGATGCAAATCTAACGCAACTACAAGGGAAGATATCAACACTTGCATAAAATATTCAAGAGCTGACGATACCTAGATCAAGACGACCACAGGTTTGGTGCAATGGATGCTATACAGAAGGTCATTTGGTGAACGAATGTCCATGATTAAGGGGGATGGGACCTCCTCAGAATATGATGGTAACCCCACCAAGAACCATTGGAGGTGTTGCGCAAGTATCGACGAACCCACTATTCCATCATCCCACCCCATATCACGCTTTCCCAGGAGGCCAAGCAACACCAACAACGAAATATTGTGAGATCTGCCGAATCCACGGGCATGGACCAAGACAGTTCCCCATCATGCAGAAATATTTGACAATACCAAACACAACACACTGTGAGTTCTGTGCATCCACAACGCATACTACCAATCAATGTAGAGTGTTAAACGCTCTTGCAGATAGGCTAGACCAAACAACATTCAGGGTAAATGAAAACCTTTAGGGACTAGGATGAGGTCGAGGAGGTGGAGATGGAGGAGATTTTAGAGGAGGAAGAACTGGAGGAAGAGGATTGAGTAGATGTTACAACTATGATGAACATGGTCACTTGGCTAGAGATTTCCCTCATCCAAGGTGACCATGGTGCTCTCACTGCAGAACCAACAGACACACAACCGAACATTACCCAGAGCTAATTTCAAAGTGGGAAGACAGAGTACGACAAAGAGGAACTAACCTTATTGGTTTAGAGATCAAGAGGATTTCTAAGGGACAATTTCCAAACCTTAACATCGTCACTCGAGGAGGAGCGAAGAGAGGAGCTGATGCTGATACTCTACCTCAAATTCAGAAAGAAGCACCTAAAGAAGACAGGTATGACCCCCTAAAGAAAAAAATATTCTTTGAAGATGCCATACAAGTATTCCAGAATATTCCTAATCATGAGATGAAAGAGAACCCCCCTCAGCTGGTTGTATACCCTAAGGTGGCAGAAGTCCTTGCTTCACCCCCTGCACCTAGAAACCCTGTAGACATAACAAGACAACTTGAGAAACCTCAAAATTTAGTTGACCTCTAGTTTCAATTATTATCTGGCATTCTATAGAACGATCAACTGACAGAGAAGTTGCGCAATGCGCTGTACCTAGTCTTAGGGAATGAAGAAACCTCAGAAGCAAGGATTTGGGCTAACCTTCATGATAAGAGTACTCAGAGAGTCCAACGATGAAAAGTAAGAACCATAAAAGAATTTCGACTGGTAGCCCAGTTATATGACTTCAAAATTAAGGATGTCATGTTGGACCTAGGGTCAGATGTGAACATTCTGCCCAAGAAGACCTGGGAAGCGTTAGACAAACCGATATTGACATATTCCCCAATTTAGTTAAGAATGTAAAACCAATACTGTATCTTTCCCATAGGAAGACTGGAGAACGTGGAAATCAATGTCACAGGAGTAAAAATAGTGGCTGACTTTGAAGTCAATGAGATCATGGGAGACAAGGACCCCTACCTTGCGCTACTTGGCATCAATTGGGCCTATGAAAATTATGCAGTAATTGACTTAAAGAAAGATACCATGACTTTTGAATCCGAGGGAATCAAGGTAGTTCAACCTTTGGATCCATATGTAGGACCCAGGTACACAGAACCAACAAACAATAATATGGAAGGAGAAGACCTAGACCGGTTGTACACTGTAACAATTGGGACAAGAAACGATTATATAAACCCCACTGCGGATAGATCAGTAAGATGGAGAAGTATATAGTCAACAGACGAAGATTCGGAACTGGATTTTGATAGTTGGCAACAAGGTTTGCATGAAATATTCTCAAGAAGATGTGCAACTATCAGAATGACCAGATGGGTTGGGACCGAAGTCAGAGAACACCTAGTATATGATGTCACCTTAGATCTAGACAAATTTTTGCAGAATATGGAAGAAACTGTGGGAGAAGATCAAAGAATCTTGGTACTAGATATAACTTTCCAGAACACCCCTGCCAGATGGTGGGCTACTCATAAAGTCGCACTAAGAACTTTGGATGAGGTGAAGCAAGATATCAAGTATAGGTTCTGGAATAGAGAGTAGTTAGAATCATAAATGCAGACGAATATCCACATTTCACAATTGTTCAATGGAGAATCAGACCCTAGGATAGACATTCAATAGTGCGTGGCATAGTGGCAGGCTGCAGAGATACCCTCTCACTTTTGGTTTCAGGTATTCCCCCATTCTCTAGGACCAATCCTGAAATCTTGGTTTGTACATGAGGAAACTAGATGATAGACCTGCGATTGGCAGATACTGGTAGCTCAATTTTTCAAAGACTTCTCATTCACAAGTAAGTACCTCGAGCTTGGACTAGTCCTACAAAATATTAAAGAACTTCTTTTTAAAACCAATAGTGATATCAGATCAGACTTTGTAGTGTGTCCCAAGCATACACAAGAACTTCAGAGTAAACTCCACTTACTCTTGAATGAAAATCCCATAGAATGATATCAGATTAGCAAATCTTCAGAAATCCTAGATGAATTAGAAGAACTGAGAAACCTATCCATCAAAGAGACTGAGGGGAACAGAGAAATCCAAAACACCATACCTAGCTAGACCGATAGTTCCTACAATCACCCTTTGAAATTGCAGAAACTTAACATAGGGACCAAAGAGCAACCCAAAATATCTTTGGTGGGAAATTACTAGGATGAGGAAACTAGTCAGGAAATACAGAGTCTACTGCAGGAATACAAATATTTGTTCCCAAAGAATTTTTCAAAATTGAAGGGAATCAAAGGAGTTATGGGAGAAATGAAGATTGAGTTAAAACCAGGATCCAAGCCTGTCAGACATAGGCCATACCATCTTAACCCAATATTAAAAGAGAAATTCAAGAAGGAGATTGATAATATATTAGAAGTAGCTCTCATTCTTCCGGTAGAAGAAGCAGAATGGGTCAGCCCGATAGTCATTCAAAGAAATAAAGACACTTAGGATATTAGATTCTGTGTGGACTACATAAACCTTAACTCTACATGTGTGCATGACCCTTTCCCAACACCTTTTACCGATGAGGTCCTAGAATAGGTTGCGGGGAAGGAAGCATACTCATTTACAAATGGATTTTAAGGATACCATCAAGTTAGGATTGCTAAAGGGGACAAGAGAAAAACCACTTTCATTACCGAATGGGGATCTTTTGCATATAATGTGATGCCATTTGGTTTAAATAATGCCCCCACAATTTTCTCTAGGATTTTGATAGCAGCCTTTAGAGAGTTCATTCACAATTTCATAGAAGTATATATGGATGATTGGACAATATATAGCCTGCTTAAGGACCATGTAGCACTGCCAAGGCTAATGTTTGATAGATGTCAAGAGTTACAGATCTCATTAAACCTTAGGAAATGTATCTTCTGTGTGCCACATGGAAATTTGTTGGGCCAAATAGTCTACCGAGAAGGAGTATTGGTAGACCCAGCTAAAGTTGCGACAATTGCGAATATGACTCCACCTATGAGTCTTAAACAATTGCGCTCCACACTAGGACATACATGTTACTATCGAAGGTTCATTCGGAGATATGATAACATTACTGCACCTTTGGAAAACCTCCTGAAAAAGGCTGAAACATTCCAATGGACTCCCAAATGTGACAAAGCATTTGAGACACTCAAGGAGAAACTCATTACAACACCGATTCTCATATTCCAAAACTGGGAGAAGGAATTTCAAGTCCATGTGGATGCTTCAGGAATTTCCTTAGGGGCTATCTTAACGCAACCTGGAGATGGAGCTATGGATCACCCTATCTACTTTGCGAGTTGGAATCTGTCGCAAGTAGAGCGCAACTACACAACGACAGAACGGGAAGGATTAGCCATGATCTATGATTTACATAAATTTAGACATTATCTGTTAGTGTCTCATTTCAAATTATTTACTGATCATTCAACATTAAAATACCTTGTTAACAAACCTGTGTTGGAAGGGAGAATTTGCAGATGGTTGTTGTTATTTTAGAAATTTTCCTTTGAATTCATCATCAAGCTAGGATGATGCAACGTTGGAACCAACCATATATCTAGACTAAAGCCAGGAGAAAGTGGCGGAGCAGTGGATGAACAACTCCTAGATGCAGATTTTTTTCAGGATCGAGGCCATACCAGAATATCTGGAGGACATAGAAATCTTTCTCAGTACAGGGGCCTATCCCAAAACATATTCTGTAACCCAAAAAATCCATATGGTTGTCAAAGAAGCAGATTATCAGCTGATCGCCTAGAAATTATATAAACTAGGACTAGACAACATCCTCAGACGATGTGTCCTGGATCATGAAAGGCAGGAGATACTCTGGGAATGCCATAGTGGAATTGCAGGAGGATATGTCCGAGGAAAGGAAACAACATAGAAAATTCTACAGGAAGGACTGTGGTGGGAAACACTTTTAAAAATTAAAAAGCATACGCCATATCGTGTGATTTTTGTCAAAGAGTGGGCAAGCCGTCATGCCGAGATGAACTTCCATTACAACCTGTTAGAGCGCTCCAGACATTTGAGAAATGGGCAATTGACTTCATTGGGCCAATCAACCCCACAACTAAACATTCGAAGGAAAGGTACATTATTACTGCAACCGACTACCTTACTCATTAGGAAGAAGTGACAATAGTAAATGACTGTTCGACGGATACTACTGCCAGGTTCATTTTCTAAAATATCATTACTCGCTTCAGATGTTCCAAGAGCCTAACCATCGATCATGGAACTCATTTCATTAGCAACACTATAGCAACACTTACAACAGAATTTATGATTCAACATCACAAGAGCAGTCCATACCACCCATAGGCCAACAGAACGGTTGAAACCTTCAACAAAATCCTATAAAAGGGACTAACAAAGGTCTATTGCACAAACCGAGAGGACTGGGATGACATAGTTCTAGTGGTACTATGGGCCTACAGGACAACCATGAAGAAACTCCACAGATACACACCTTTCTATCTTGTTTATGGAAAATAGGCAGTGGTGCCCGCAGATTTCATCACTCCAAGTATTTATATTGCACAAGCCACACATATGACACATGAAGAATCAGTGGCGCAGAGACTTGCAGAGTGACAAGAAATCAAAGAAACCAGATTTCTAGCAGAATTACATCAGTTGGTTGAAAAGGCAAGACAAAAATATTGGCATGACCGACACATTAAGACCAATGTATTTACACAAGGAGACAAGGTGTTACTCAACAACAACCGATACCATAAGCATCCTAGCAAGTTGCGTATGCACTGGTTGGGACCCTTCCTAGTTGTAGAGATCCAACCATCAGGAGAAGTCTGACTCATGCAACTGGATGGTTTTCTATGACCAGGATGGGTGAATGGCGCTCACTTGAAGCCATACCTATCTAAAAAATGAGAAGAAGGACAATCGCTCCAGTCCAATGAAGCTTGTACAATAGCTAGATTTGAGTTTCATTTTCTTTCTGAAATTTTGTAAATTCAATTAATAATGTCCATGTGTGTAGTATTTCGCCATAACACATAGTTCATTTGTTTTGTTTAAGTGTTGGTTGATACAGAGTTGATGAATCAACAGTACAAAACCTGAAGCATGAGAAAGTTAATTAATGAAAGTCATTAAAGATGACGGGGACAATCTTTGTGGTCAGAGGAACCATGAATCCCAATCCAATCTGAGTTAAAGGCCATAGAAAAATAGTCTAATCACACCCTTTATTTCCATTTCGGTACCCCGACTATCGCCCTTTAAGTCATAAAGCCACATTATGCCAAGATGCCATCGAAATTTGCACCGGGACACCCACCCAAAAAATAGAAAGGTCTCAATTCGGCCACATCCCTATTCCAATCAAATGAGTAAATCCCAAGATCGCCCAATAGGATTTACCTTGATCAAACCGTCTCATCGGACGACTCACACCCTGTTGCATCTATATGATCATGATGAGGAGAAGTTATTGGTAAAACTTACCTGTTAAGCCAGACATAATACTCTCAGACCTCGGCTGAGAATGTATTGTTTCTAAAATGAGCATATCCATTTCCGAACTCAGCTGTGCAAACCAGTTAGGACCACTGCCAAAGCTGTAAACATAGCCCTAGTTTTTAACTGCCACAGAAGTGCTAATGCCGAGATCTAGAGCAAGCCGAAGAACCATGACTAAAGAAGCAGTACCAGATGATATCTTCGACCCCCGGGTCGAGATCATAGGTGACCTCAAAGGGAAGGTAGAGCATGTTAAGCTACTCAACCTTGACCTCACGGATTCAACCTTGTTCCCACAGATGTACCCAGACGTCTTTTTGGAGTTAGCTCCGGATGGAACCAAAGATATGCACTTTATACCGAAAAAGGAGTACAGAAAAGAGACAACACAACAATTCCTTGCAGAAGCATCACTCCTCGCCTGGAAATGGCAGGACAAGGTTGAAATCTTTCAAGGAGTAAAGCACCAAGCCCTAGAGTTGGTACCAGAATTTCGCCCTTCGTTTGAGAAGGCAAAGGAAGAAAAGGCACAAACAAAAGAGATCAAAGAAGAAGAAAAGTCGGACAGGGGAAAACAACAGCTGCTCTTGGAGGATGTGAAAGAACCAAGTGTTGACTCGAGGATGAGTCAAGGATTGTGGTAGGAGCCTATTGGGCCCTTTGTTGTTGGGTAAGAATTGTGCAAGTTTTGATTAAGCATGAGTCATGAAAACTTCATCAGAGTCTGGAAGAAAGAGTAACATAAAAGTAGTTTCAAAAGCTAGCGCAACGCCAGCTAAGAAAAAAATGGCTGCAATAGAACAAGGAAGCACATAATTCGAGAAGGAAGACACAAACCAACTATATATAGGGTTGAGTGTAACTGTAAAAGGGTTGGGTTGGTGTTATTGTTGTTGTTCATTCAGTTTGTTGGTTGGATTAGAGTTGGGGTGAGTCATGTCTATCAGAGTTGCCCAAGGTTTTGGGATTAGTTGTTGAAACTTGCTGTAAGTCGAGAAGAGACAAGCCATAGTCTGTACTGAAACTTTCTATGTAACTCTGAGTCCGTAATAAAGGAAAGATCCTAGAACTAATATGAAGGAGAACCAAATTTTCAAAATAGGATGTGTCTTGGTATGTTTACTTATGCATTACATTGTTCCTTTATGGTTTATGAGTTATTCTTGATAGTTCTATGTTTAATCGTTGTTCATAACGTAAGTAGGTTCAATTCTTATGGTTAGATGTTTCAGATATGATGTTGTCTCTTGTGCAAGAACAAGAATGAGTTTTGAACGATTTATGGATCCTCTTTAGTATTTTACCTACCCTTCCCTATCTATCTGTCTCAGTAGCGCTTCGAGTGAGACTTCTTCTCTTCAGAAGAGATGAAAATGGTAGTGCTCTAGACTACTTGGTACCTTTTGTTGGTAACCTGAGAAGGACCCTGGTCTGATCAAATTCATGCCAACAGGTATGACCTATTACAAATAAAGCATCTATGCTATGACCATCCATGCTTTTCCGCCTCATCTCTTCAGATAACAAGGATGCAACTACATCCTCATACTTCAAT
>SNQJ01S0001146.1:395127-409030 GCA_010110895.2 Picea sitchensis | reverse complement strand
CTATTGCTACAACCAGATTATCCCAAGAGTCTGGCAAAGAACATAACAAAGTAATACACTTATCTTCTTCTTCAATCGTAATATTAATAGAGACAAGTTGAGTTACTAGAGTATTAAAGGAATTTAGATGTTCTGTCATAGAATCTCCATATTCCATCCTAATATGATACAACTTCTTTCGAAGAAACAACTTGTTTTCCAGGGACTTTGATTGATACAAATTCCCCAACTTATACCATCGTTCCTTGGCTGTAGATTCTCCTGAGACATTCAACAACATTGAATCTTCCAGGCATAGTCGAATAGTACTCCTTTCTCTTTTGTCCAACTTCTCCCAATCTTCCTTCGACATACCAATAGGTGGTGTACTGGTAGTTTGTGTACTATTAGGTTGTATACCAATAACCCGTGTTCTAGTAGATGGTGTACCAATAGGATGTGTACCAGGATCCACATCGATCCATAGTTCTTTGTATACAAGAAGGTCCTCCATCTTCAACTTCCATAGCTCAAAAATTTTACAGTTGAACTTCTCTATCTCGATTCTAGAAGAGCTTGCCATTCCTCTTTCTGCACTCAAATCACCACTGCAAAATCTCCCACTAAACCCAAGTTTTTCACAGACCCAAGATAAACTTGATCTATCAAGACCGAGCCAAACCCTCAACAAAAAAGGCGTCCCTCTGAAGCCAAAAACGAGCTCTGATACCACATGTAATTTTTAAACTTGTGAAGTACAACAATGCATATAGATTCTTAAGCAAAACATAAATTAATCAATGGCTCATTCACATAGTACACATAGATTTTTACCAAAAAACCTCAACCATGAAAACCTTTCTTATTTCATTATATAGAATTTCACCATTCACCATACAATATGTACAATGTTTTTATGTATTCCGTAGATACAAAAACTCTAATCCCTTAATCCAGGATTAATTTAGAAAATCACTAAAAATAGCAAAAATCGCCCAAAAAAAAATTTGGGGTGTTGTCCCGAACACTGCACGTAACCAGGGGGGGCATACCTGCCCCACCCCCTGGGACCCCCCTAGGAAGTGCCCGATTCACACGACACAAAGAGAACTACTACGAGGGATCGTCAGATGGAGTTGTCGAATCTGACGTGCCCACACACACACATGCAAAGAATATAGCACATACCCAACAAAATTAAGGTAACTGACAAGTATCATTCTTCACATCCAACGAAAACATGATGCATCCAATATAGTCATCAATTCTATCATCCTTGATATGGATTCTTCCTCACTTGATGGATCCAAAAATTCATCTAGAGCCTTGAAATTATTCTTCTTTATCCAATTTTCTTAAAAATTATATGGATTCATTAACATATCCTTTTTGTCTTGTCAAAAATGAGTACATATTGTTTTCTTTCCTTCCAGGTTTTATTTGATGGGTTTTTCACAAAAGTGCATCTTTCCCTTTTCTTTCTCCCAATATAGGTAAAACAAAACCTTCTTAATATCTGCCTTATCCTCCATGTCAACCACCTCGACTTCTTCTTCTTTCACCATAGACACCTCTTCTTATATAGTCACCAACCCCTCTTCACCCTGTGCAACCTAATTCTTGTCTATTGTTTGTATGTGATATATTGTCTAATATTTTGGCTTGTTTCTTTCATTGTCCTAAAATTAAAATGTATTGTGGGTGTTATCATGACAAATGCAACACATTTTTTTCTAGAGACCATCTTATTTAGAGAACACTAAAAACTACACAATTTGTACAACTCAAGAAAAAATTAATATGGTGGAAAATACAAAATTCTGTAACTTTTCCATAACTTAAACATTTTTTTGTTACATGTTCTATACATATGAATTATTTGCATGAGGTGATTATTATAGTACTTGCTTTGCAAGGAATAAAAATATGAGAGGATGTATTTAAATCATGTTTTCTTAAAAAGAGGAGAGGATGGATTTTTGAATCGTGTTTTCTTTTGGTCCAATGAAGGGGGGCATGAATAGGAACCTAGATCATGTAAATGAATGTTGTATCTTACTTTGAAATCCTTGTGTCCTTAATATGTCCAAAATAAAGAGGTATATCACATTAAATTAGGTCGTTGACTACTAATATTGGTAATTTCACCCTAGTCTAATTGTGCATCCAAAACTAAAGATATAAATTTTTTATTTAGAACTTTGAATATAGAAAAAAAAGTTCATAAATTAGAACTAGGATGATGATGGACTACTAACTAACAACACATGCACATGCAACTGAAGGTATAACCAAACAGGTACCTATCATATATTTCTTCATAGATTGAGGAAATCTTAGGACAAATAGAGGGAAATGCGACTACATCTAGTAGATATGATAAGAAAACAAGGACCAGAGGTGAAAAAGTCAGAATAAAATTTTGTAGACGCATAAATGTTTTTCTTGCCGAAGGAGGATCATGCTCTTATGATGATGAGAACATAGGAGACATAGAGGTTCCACTCATGTATACGCATCTAGTGAAACAATGAGTACCTAAGGAACTACCTCCTATAGATGTTGACTTCGTTGTCAACAATAGGACATATCGCATTGCACCATCCTCCTTGCATGGCTTGGGGATATTTTCCATGGATGGAAGAATTGTAAAATACAATACAGTAACTAAATTGATGGAATATGTCAGGCCGTGTTACAATTATAACGATTGGATGTGGTTGGTCCGATACATGCCAAGTATGCGGAGATATGCACTTGCCGCAAATTATATACAACTAATAAACAAGGATAAAAATAAGGGAGAAACTATCTATATTGATGGAAGGCCCAAAGCTTCCGACAATATCGTAGGGTTTATAAACAACACATGACTCGGGACAACAAACAACCAACCGAATTGCATATATGAGGGACATGAAGAGAATCAGGTAGTCCTGTGTGCAATAAAAAAGATATCTCCCGGGGAAGAGTTATTAGTGGATTACCATTTGAATAGAATAAAAACATTGACTAATAGTGTGCAGGTTCTTATGCAACACCTCTTTAAGAAACCTCTACTTATTGCATTATATTTTTTTATTATCTTTAACATTGTTTTTTTGTTATCATTAACATTTTTTTAAATATTTGGGGGTTCTAATTATATTATAATGTGGCAGGATGATCGTGGAAAAGGGACAGCCGCAGAACATGTAAATGATTATCAATTTCCACTTTCATTTTACGTTATTTTTTTTTTGTTTGTTAATTTGTGCGGGACCTGTTGGGTACGCGATTAACCTGTGGCTTGAGAAACCGCGACTCAAGGGCATCTAAGCCGTCAAAATCACCCGGGGATCTCACCCGGCCTGAGCCACACCAACCCTTAACATGGTTGGATTTTTTGTCCCCGCAGGTTTCGAACCGGTGACTTTAACATCACGGAGTGGCTTAGCAACACACTCCGTCACCGACTGTCCTACACCTCGGGGACCTTTCATTTTACGTTATTTTTATTATTTTCTTATATAATTTTATTGAATAACATTGTTTTTTTTGAAATTATATGTAGTCTGCAGGCCATGTTGATCATGATTCCACCAATGAGGAGGGGTTTTATTCATCCGTTGATCCGATCGTTTTAATAAAAAAAAATATCATTAAAGCGAACAAGGAACTTGCTATCTTCTTAGATCGTCCAGATCAAACTCCCAACGTCAAAGAAAAGATCAAGATCCTTATGTCACAACTTAACACATATAAGGTAATAACCACAATTCAAAGTGTTTTTTTTTAATGTACTCATATGTTCAATTATGATACTTTTTTCTTTAACTTTTACATTATCTCACGAAAAAACATTTTCTTTTTTATAAAGTCGTTTTTGGAGCATGTTTAGCCCAGTGTTGGTAGTAGTGGTTCTAAAGAGATGCTACAGAGTCCTGATGCGGGCAGTCATACAGCTGCCAGAGTACTATTTACTTCTCCATCTTCCACACCTAATTTAGATAGGAGCCATGACACACACCGCCAAACATCCACACCTCTATCAGAGTCTAGAGATGGTGGCAGAGATGAGGCTTATGGTGATGTGGTTGACATGGTTGCATTTCCTAGAGCTAGCCATGTGACAAGCACGGGGACCCTTCAGTGCACATTTTTGGTCGACGATAATAGACTTCCATTAAAACAATCAAGACTCCCAGGTAGTTTTAATTCATATTTTAATCATTTAATGTTGTCCTTCTCATACATAAATCATCTATATTATTAATTTTAAATTAATGATCATATGTTTTTGTGTGTAGGAAATGACCTTTTTTATAGGCACCTAGAGAGAAAGGCCTTGCTGAGTTTTGGGGAAACCTTACACATGAGGTGGAATTTCCAGAATTCCAACCTCAAAAAGGAACATATGGATTATCTTGAAGGCCTCTTTGGAGTAGACACATTCAATAAAAAAACGATCACCTCTGCAGCGGGTAAATATTTAAAATATACGTGGGATGTTTATAGACGAAGCTTGGTAGGAAATCCTAGGTATGAGCGTCCTCCCTCAATTCCAGAGAGGGAGTGGAAGGTGATCATTGATGATGAAAAAGAGAAGATTTTGAAAAAATCAAGAGAACAACTAACTAGTACACCAAGGTAAATTAAAATATTTTGATTTCAATACCAACTTTATTTTTCTTTAGATCTAAATAAAAGTGTGGTTATATATAACATACTTTAAATTTTGATGATAGGTTGCTTGAAACTTTGAAGGCAACCAAAGCAAGGATTTCCAAACATGGCCAACACAAACTAGGCCAGGGTGGCTACTCGAGGTTACAGTTATGAATCGTAAGTACCCAAACATCTTAAGAATATTATTTGTATCACCTTACAACTTTAAGGTAATTGCAGCCAAAAACATTAAAAAACCATACCCTTATGCAATGTAGGGCGATGATTTCAGAACTGAAACCACAGAGGAAGACCTCCAACTTGGTTACAAGTATGGTTATAAATCCATGGTTGATCGTAGGAAAATCATGGGGAAGACCCCAAGATCCAATTTGCGGGATAAGGTAAATAAAAATCAATCCACATTAATCTTTCATTACTTACAAAATACGTAAATGTTTGATATCGTCCATAATTTAATGTCTTACTTTGTTTTAATTAGGGGAAAAACACTATCAACGAAACCATTAGTACTAGAAAAAAAAGTGTTGAGAGTGCAGCACAGCCAAAAGATCATGGTGCTCCCCAACAGCCCCATCCCAGTGAGGTGCAGCCCCAAGTTGTTCTTGTGACTGAGGCCCATGACTATACTTAATAATTCTGTACTTATAAATTTTGTATTAATACATTTTGACGTTTCAATGACAAAGAATGTCATAGTTGATCCTCCTTGACCCGAAGATCAGGTGAACATGCCGACAACCATTCCAACGATGTCGACTAAAGGACCAGGTAAATAATTACATTACATAGTTTTTTTTTAATATTAATGAACTACTTCAATGATATTTAAAAATTGGCCATATAAATTTAATATTTTTTATTTTTGTAGGTGATGGCCCTTCACAAAAACGTCCATGCTGTGGGTACGAGACCAGACGCACTCAACATGAAAGGACTGAAACAACATCATTTGCTGAAGAGCACCCAATAAACGAAGACATGAAGATGGATGAATTACTTAAGACCTGGAAATCACAAAAGAAGACTAAAAAAATTCATGATGTCATGTAATAATTTTATAAGACAGTTAGATGTACATTATATAGATGAACATGTAATGATGCATATAATGCATTGACATTATGGGTACTTTTTCATTTGATAATATACACAAGTCTATTTCTATGGCTTGTATATATCTATGAATGTGATTTTGTTATACACTTAATGATAATTTCAACTTCTCTTATAAGACTTGGTGCCTACTTGGTGTCTACAATATTATAAGACATGTGCATCATCTCAATCTGCATGTCTACAATATGTGGAGGGTTATTCAAGGTTTCAAGACTTTCTTCATATTTTCCTACTTTAATCTTCTCATGGTGATTTTAATCCATATAGAGGTTCATGATATAAACACTCATTATTATAATGTTGACATAAATTCAAATCTTCACTTTGTCGGTTAGAGGAAACAATAATGGCAACAATGAGAGATTTTTGACCATATATCAACTAATTTGTCACTTTAAAAAAACTTCGTTGATGTGCAAGGGAGCACTGTGTCTATGAGAAAATACCCACTTTATCCCCCACATATATTCAATAAGGTGTGTGGGATAAACACATCCTCAAAACAAAAAAAAAATCACTCCAAGTGAAGTTGTTGCATAACTCCAAACCATCTGCATCGTTGGAGTTTCCTTCACAATATTTTGTCCTCAATGATATTACAATAAAATTCAATGGGTTGACCCAGTTTTGTATTTACATTGTCCCTATTGTCCTTTGGATGGAGAAATTTTGTGGAGAGGTGAGTCAACCTTGGTATAGTTTGGGCTTTCTACTTCATAGATATTACCTTACCTAGGTTCCAGACTTGAGAGTGAGTTAGATTATTCTTGATACCCACTTGATGCTTGACACATCCATTTTTTGGATGATGACCAAACACAAGGGAAGGTTTCCATATGTTGGTAAGCTCATTGAATGGTTTATTTGGATATTTTATTTCACCTAGAAACCACATCCCTTAGTTATCCAATAGGGTACAAGGCATGCATATGGTATTTGAGCAGTAGTTAGAATAAAAGGAACTTGTTCGATAAAACAAACATTAAAAAAAACAATTCTTAAAGGGGTAGTAAGAAATAATGTTAAGAATGGTAACTCAATGTTAAGTTATCTCTAGAAGCATATTATATGTAAAAATCCTAGTTAAATAAAGGTGGATGAATAAATAAATGATTGATAAGACTTGTGCATGTCTAAGACATTGAGGGTCATCACATGAACTCATTCCCCATTCCCTATAAATATCTAAGGGTAACTCTTGATTGGATGTGACACTCCATATTTGTACTTTTGAAATCAAAACTAGCTGGTGCTTGATCACATGCAGAGCGATCTACCCATACCTTATTTACTTCAGAGAATTTCCCTTTGTGAAATGTTTTCAAGAATATAATGAACTTCATAGCCTATAATATTCTTCCAATACATAACCCTTTCTTCAAAAATAAAATATTAATTTTTTTGCTCATTTTTTTTTTTGAATAAATCGTTTTTGTTGCAATTTCGACGCACTATAGAAATCCTGCAATGATTTTTCTATACAAACCACAAAAGTGTTCGTATAAATTGTGACGAACCATAGAAATCCTGCGATGAATTCACTATACAAATCACGACAATTTTCGTCTCACTTGCGATGACTGGAAAAAATCCTGCGATGAATTTTCTATACAAATCACGACAATTTTTGTCTCAAATGCGACGACCGATACAAATTTTGCGACGAACTTGTTGTACAAACCACGTAAATTGTATAGCGATTTCATCACTATATACCCTGTGTTCATCGCAACCTCGATGAACTCTTTGAAATCTTATTTGTCGCAATTTTTTCACTTACTTTGCCTATGTTGTCGAGTGTGCGATGATTTCCCTACCGTGTCGCTCTTTCGATGAATTTTTTACTTAGTTGTATTGGCGACGGTATTTATTTTTTTGTCGCAATTGTGACAACATCCCTATTGGTGTATCTCTTGTGATGTTAATCAATATTCATTGCACGTGCCACGTCACATGAAACGACGTTTGGGAGACTCAATATTCGTCACAATATCCACGACATAACATCGCAAGAGTGTCGAAATAGCCATCACAAAATGACCCCAGTATGAAATCTCTACTCCTAATGATTTTGTGATTTTCATAATCCCATAAGAGATAACCAAAATCATTAACACTGTATCCAATAAAGGTACACTTTTGGATTTTTCCTCAAGTTTTGTTCTTTTTTATTTAACAATATGGACAAATGCTTCACAACCAAAAATATTAAAAAATGAATAGTTTATTTGTTTACCTGCCCATTCCTCCTCTAGAATTCCACCATCCAAAGAGATTGAAGGTCCTTTTTTTATTAAGTAAACAACAATATCTACAACATATGCCTAGAATATTAAGGGAAAACCAACATGCCATCTCATACTCCTTGCACGGTCCATGATGGTCATGTTCATCCTTTCGGACACACCATTTTCTTGTGGTGTTCCTGGATTTGTCTTCTCTCTACAAATCCCATGGTATGAACAATAATCATCAAACTCGTTGCTGAAATGTTCACCTCCATTGTCTGATTTGAGAGACTTCAACCTTTTTTTTGTCTTATTCTCAACCAAATCTTTCCATTTCTTAAAAGTATAAAAAACATCATATTTTTATCGAATGCAATAAACCCAAGTTTTTCTAGTTGCATCATCAATAAAAGTAACATAATAACGAGAGCCACCAAGAGATGATACTTGAGTTGGTACCCATACATCTGTATGCACAAGCTCTTACCTTTCGAACTTGTTTTCTTTTTTGACCCTGATAAATATGACTCTCTTTTGTTTTCCATAAACACAATGCTCACAGAAATCCAAATCAATTTGTTTAAGATCGGGAAATAAATTTCTTTTGTGAAGTATCTGCATCCCCTTCTCATTCACGTGTCCAAGCTTATGATGCCACAATGTTGTATCCACTCCTGTAGAATCTAAAGAGATAGAAGAGTCAATATTACCATTACATAAATACAATGTACCTACCTTCTCTCCTTTTGTTATCACCAATGATCCTTTGGTGACCTTGAACACCTTATCTGTAAATATGGATATACAATCTTCACTTTCCAACTGCCTTATTGAAATTAGATTTTTCCTTATATTTGGAACATGTCTTACCTCTTTCAACAACCATTGGTTTCCATTCATTTGATTTATTTTTACCTTTCCCATTCCAACAATTTTGCATGGTGCATCATCACCCAAATGAACCTGTCCAAAATCACCTTAAGCACAATCTAGAAAATGTTTCCTATGGGATGTGGCATGAAATGAAGCCCCTAAATCTACTACCCAAGGCTCAAAAATGTTATCTACAAAAAGAATCAAAACATCTTGTAACACATCACCTGTTACATTTGCTTCCTGATTTTTCTCATGTTGTCCATCTCTTTGTTTCTTTGGAGCTCTGTAGTCTTTCTTCAGATACACTTTCTTTCCACAATTCCAACACTCTATGTTTCCAAGTCTAGATTTCGATCTGCCCTTCCTAGAATTCCCATGGTTCCCTAAGACCTTTCCTCTATCCTTTTGTCTTCCCATGTTTTCCACGTTTAACACATTACCTGATGTGCCACCTGTTCTTTTCCATCACATTTCCTCACTAAGGATAACACCAACAACATCATAAAATTTTGAAGTGCTTGAACTAGAGACAAAGTTACTTACAATCATGACCAAGATGTTCCATCTTTCTAGAAATGAGCACAAGATTAGAATAGCCCTGACCTCATCATCAATGCCCACTTTTACAGAACTTAGTTGATTAGTAACTGTGTTAAATTCATTTAAATGATCTGCAATAAACCCACCTCCTGACATCTTCATATTAAATAATCTCTTCATTAGAAATACCTTATTGGATGCCTAGGGTTTTTCATACAGTTTAGCCAATGCATCCATCAACTCCTTCGTTGTATTTTATTTCAAAATATTGAAAGCCACCGACGCTGCCAGGATCAACTGTATCATTCCTAGTGCCTTTATGTCAATAACCTCCCATTCTTCATACTTCATAGCCATCAACTTCTCTTCTATTCCACCCAATGGTAGTAATGGATCCTTCTGATATAAATAATCTTCCATTTGCATCTTCCATAACTGGTAGTTTTGACTGTTAAATTTCTTTACCCTAAACTTTCCATCTTCCACCATTTCTCCCACTCAAACCAAGAACCCTCTTTTCCTACGAGTTACCTTTCCCTATGATACCAATTGTTAGAAAAATAGGATTGTGGATCAATAAAATAAAACAAATGAGGAAATAAAACACATAAGATACACAATACAATAGATACACAAATATACGTGGTTCACCCAATGTGGGTTATGTCCACCAGATAAATTGCCAGGTACTTCCTTTATTATTATCCAACAAATGACAGGATACAACCTACAACAAACCCATTGTAACTTCCTCTTATTTCTCTCACAGTATCCTCTCTCAGAATAAAATATTCACAATGATACATAGTCATAATACATTTCCCTCATAAAATAGGGTTTCCTTATAGAGAAAAAAAACCTAACATAACTTCTACCATTAGATTCGTGACCTTATAATGAATGGTCCATATTTAGTATGAAATTACAATATATGTTTACAAGGAAATTTTTCCTTCGGGGGATTTTCCCCTGAACCCCCATCGAGGAATGTTGTCCCCTGAACCCTCACCGGGGTCCCACTTTCCCTTGGACTCCTCATCCGGGGGGATAACCCCCTTGGACACCGCAGGGGGGTAACCCCCCTACACTCCCCTACGTGGAGGAGTGTACATTATTCCGGGGTGTAAAGTCTTCATGGAGTATAAACACGACTAAAAACAAAGACCTCTAAATAAATAAGATAATAAGGCTCCAAAACCAACACGAACGCCAGATGTTCAAAGACGATCCCTGACTATTGAACTTCGAAAAAGGGACGTTCAATGTAAAATGTCGAACGCTGATTGACGAATGGCCAAGGACACATGGTGATATTTTTGGACTTCAGGGAGTAAGAAAAGGGGTGTTTAGCACCGAACACCAAATACCCCAGGTAATAATGCCCGGGTAACTTCGAGAGGCCTATCTTGCAAACCAAGATTGGATTTTGAATCGAAAATAGTCATTAGCAAGCTACAAATGAGTAGAAGAGGATGTATACCTCAAAGATATGATTTAAGATGATTGGAAGAGAAAAAAATTGATTCCCATCCCTAGAAAGGGTACTTAGGGGTCAGGTGTGTTACAAATTGGTATTAGAGCAAGTCAAAAACACTTGTCCCACTCGGGCTCATGCACGAGTCACATAAAAATATTATTAGAGAAATTTATGGGGTAACACCCTATCTTACCCCTCTTCTATAAGAAACTTGTTTGAACCTCTACTGAATAGAGGAATGAAACCTTCAATTGTTGATAGATTTTTTGGAATTTTTCATTATATGTTGCTAATGTTTCCAAATAAATAAACTGACTTCACTTTGTAATGATATGTGTTGTTCATGATTTGGTATATTAGTAACTAACATAAAATGTTTTATCAACACTCAAGCAATCAATGAATAGCAGGAAAAATACAACGTAAAGGATGGTGACACACGATGAGTTAGGGGAGAGCTCCCACAATAGAGAAGAAGAATCTGATGAAAAGAGGGCGGTGGAAACCCCTCCAGATTTGACCAAAACTATAAGAAGCCTCATGGAATAATTACAAAGTTTTAAGGTTGAAAATGAAAGGATGAAAAAGTAAAGATGCAACTATTTATTAGTGGGTTACCTCAGTCCTACCGAGACATAATTGAGTTTGATGATCCAAATAATTTACAAGATACTATCCGAAAGGAAAAGTATTTCTATGAGCAATTCAAGAATAAGACAGAACCCCATGAAGAATGAAAGGAGACAAACAGTTCAGGATTGAATAAGAAGGGGTTTAAATTATCTAGATTTAAGAACCATGGGAAGAGCTCTTGGATGACCCTTCCTACCAGAAGTGTGTATAAATTTTATTTTCCATCTGAGAGTGGAAATAAACCATTCAGAGAAGTTCCAAGTAAAAATGATAACACGAAGAGAGAACCCTTGAAATGTTTGGATTGCGGAGAAGAAAATTTGTTGAGGGACTGACTGCATAGGCAACACAGCAGTAATGGGTCTAGAATGTCCAAGAGGAAACCATAGTCAATGATGTGGCTAGGAGAATGCCACAAATTTATGTAGCCTTGGATAACAAACAAGCTGACCACCAAGATTCAGTGGTGGAGATGGAAGGTACAATTTCCAACCATCTTGTTTCCATTTTAATTGACCTTGGTTCTAATTTGAGTTATGCTACCCCTCAAACTATTGATAAATGTATATTGCAACAAGTTAAACATGTTAAATCATGACTGGTACAACTAGCCACTGGAACCAAAAGAAATGTAACATAGGTCATACCAGCATGCCAATTCATTATAATAGGGTTTCCCACCAAGCGAACCTAAACATACTTCCTTTAGGATCTTATGACCCGCTGATTGGCATGGACTGGTTGGCTGCCCACAAAACCAAGTTGGACTGTTACAGTAAAACCTTGGAGTGTGAAAATGAAGAAGGAAGAAGGGTAACCCTACAATGGATTCAAAATCCTGTCTCAATGAGACAAATATCATCCCTCCAAGTGAAGAAGTATTGCCGAAAGGGATGTCCCTTGTATGTAATACAAGTACTGAACTTTGTTGAGAATGAAAAACCCAACCTAGAGGACTATCCCATATTAAGAGAATATAAATATGTATTCCCAAAAGAGGTGCTAGGTCTACCTCCAAGAATGGATATTGAATTTTCAATAGAACTTGTACCCGAAGCGGTGCCAATGTCTAGAACACCCTATATAATGAGTAAGCCAGAGTTAATTGAGCTCAAACTACAACTAAAGGAAATGTGGGACAAAGGCTACATTCGACCTAGTGTGTCTCCATGGGGAGCAACATCCATGTTTGCAAAAATTAAAGATGTCACACTCATATTGTGCATAGATTATAGACAAATCAATAAGATGACCATCAAGAATAAGTATCCCTTACCAAGGATTGATGAATTTTTGACCGATTAAGGGGTGCTACAATATTATCTAGGATTGACTTGAGGTATGGATACCATCAGGTCTGAATTAAAGATGAAGACATCCACAAGACAACCTTTAGGAAAATATATGGTCACTATGAATTTGTGGTAGTGCCATTTGGGCTCACCAGTGCACCAACCACTTTTATGTTCTTAATGAATAACATATTCATAAATTTCTTGGATAGGTTTGTGTTGGTTTTCATTGATGATATCCTAATCTATTCCAAGAGTAGGGAAGAACATGAAGAACATCTAAAGCTAGTACTCTAAGTACTAAGAGAACATCAACTCTATGCTAAGCTTAGTAAGTGTGACTTTTTCCAGAAACAAGTCCATTACTTAGGCCATGTTATTTGTGAGCAAGGAGTGGCAGTTGATCCTAACAAGATTAAGGCCATCATGGATTGGACTACCCCAAAGGATGTATATGATATCATATCCTTTATGGGCCTAGCAGAACACTATAGGAGATTCATAAGGGGATTCTTCAAGATTGGTTTCCCAATCAAATCCCTTCATAAAAAGATGGTTAAATTCATCTGGACATCGAAATGTGAAGGAATATTTCAAGAGCTGAAATAATTTCTAACCAATGAGCCTGCACTAAAAATTGCAGACCCAAACAAGGACTTCCTTGTGTGTACAAATCCCTACAAGAAAGGGATCGGAAAATTCCTTATGCAAGAAGGACATGTGATTTGCTACGAATCCAAAAAATTGAATGAGAATGAAGTCAATTATGTGACCCATGATATGGAATTGGATGCCATAGCGCATGCTTTAAAAATGTGGAGGAATTACCTCTTAGGTATAATATTTGTACTTATGACAGACCATAATGGGTTAATATATTTGTTTGACCAGCCAAAACTCAATGTGAGACAAGATAGGTGGATGAATCTCCTTAGTGAGTTTGATTTTTAAATCAAACATATCAAAGGAAAGAAGAATAGGGTGGTTGATGCCCTTAGTTGAAGTATGTGTTATCACTCCAAGAAACCCTTTGTGGTTGCAGACCAAAGGTGCTTGGTAACTTAAGAAATGAATGTTTTTGTGTTTTGTAA